>JAOUWY010000038.1:7429046-7445249 GCA_025728095.1 Prietella phreatophila
ATATATTTTCAATAACTTACTAAAATTAAAAATAGTCAATTTTGACTGCCTCTTTTCTTTTTTTTAAAGTTACATAGGGTACAAAGTCAGAGATTAAAGCTAAAAACAATTTCATAATTTAGGTAGTAAATGTATTTTTATCTAGTGTTTACTCATTCAAATCTACAAAGGAAATTGTTTCTAAATAAACTGGCATTTTTTGGGAATTTTTTCTTGACTGTTCACTCTGTTTATGATCTGCTGTTTCAGATGAATGATCTGCCTTTTGCTTTCCGTATGATGAATTCCTGCTTCATTTTCTTTTTAAAGTCCAAACCCATATAAGCGAGGAATCATCATCATTTACCTGCCTAAGTGGTACCCATGATACCCGGATTTATACGCACTCTTCTGCTTTAAAACCGACAATTTACATGCTGAATAAGATTATAAAAAATCACTCTTCTATCCCCGGACATGCCTATGCTGAAGGATGTGGAAGAAACTAGATTTCCTCAAGGGTATCCTGACTCATATGAATGATGTAAGCGCTCAAGAAAAGTCTGGAAACGGCATTACCATGACAAGGAAGCTTCAGATGTAAACTGTGTCTACCATTTATACTACATCCGGACAACCCAACCCTTCCCAACCCAACCCAACCCAACCCAAACCAGCCCAGACGAGCCCAGCTTAGCCAGGGGGTTCCTTCCTTCTTTCCAGAATACATGGAGGTAAAAGGCACAGGGGGAGCATGATCTATCGTCCCCAATCCTGGCTTACAGAACAAAATGAGGGATTTCCCCTCGCAACCTCTTCCTTGAGTTCAACACATCACAACGCCACCATGATAAGTCCAACTTAGCGGGGCACTCGGTAAGGACACATCTTCTTCTGTTAACATAAGCTGCTACCTATAGTCTGGGTGGTAAACTCCACAGATAGCTCAAGTTCCAGGAGGCTCCAGTGTGCCAGAGCATGCACATTACTAGCCAAACACTGAGTTTCCTTATACGTTAGGATTTATTGTGTATAAAACTTTATTGAGTTTACCATAGGCTGAAAGTGTTAGATTACCTTAGACAGGAAATGTATGTTTGCTGGTTTCTACAAAATACTCCCAGACTTAAATCCCCGTAGAGGATCCACAGTTATTGTTAACTTCCTGTGAGTCATCCACTCTGAACTTTGCACTATATGGCATGTAATTCATGGTATGCCACTTAAAAAGGTAGGGTGTATTTGAATGCAAGTTGGGATCACGTAGTAATTACACTTGTCTACCTGCGTGTTTAATGGCTTTCACTTGTATAGATCAGAAAGGGAGAAAATATTTGTTAGGTCTCATCTTTGAGCCAGTTACTCATGTTATGACTGGGACTGGTTCATCTGCTATTGTGCAGTCAACTATACTGTGCTACGGTGGTAACTGTATCGGTGAGATGTGGTACACTGTAGGGGAGGTAGCAGTACAAGAGGATAATATTTATCCATTTTAATCTCCTGTAACCTGGGATTCCATCTGGTTGAGTTTTATGAAGGCCTTCCCATCAATCACACTACAAAATCCGTCACTCTGCACTTAAGTGCTTTCACTCATCCTTCAACTCTAGCCGGTGGTGAAACCTCCAAATCAGCCATGTGGGGCATGACTCTACCTTATGCATTGGCATTTTGTTTTGATGCATTCATGATTTACCTTGATGCATTTGAGGTTTGTTTTCTCTGCCTTCCCTGCTCTGACATGCTCAGAGGAACTGCGTTTAGCTCTAGCCAAGCCTTAGTCAACGCGGCTTTTATGCTGCCATCACATATAACAAAACTTTGGATGTTTTGTAGGAATGTCAACTCTTCACTGTATATAGATCCTATCAAAAGTCCTCAGAAAAGCGTACAAATGCTATAAAGGCCTTGAGACAAATACTGTCAAATCTGAAATGGTATTCAGAATTCAGCATGAATTTTAAAATGCAGCTAATAGATTCACACATCTCTCCTTTGTGCACCCAGGCTCTTGTGTGTTAGATGTTTCTTGGTTTCTTACATAGGGCACATTTTAACAAGTGAACAGACATAAACAGAAGTGAAAGAAAGGGGTCAAGATCTTGCTTGGGTCTTCAAAGGTCCCGGGTACTGAAAAATCTATAAAAATATCAAATCCTCTTCTAGTAACCTCCATGGATCCACAAATCATCCTGCCTGCACTAGATACCTAACCTTATGACTTTGAAAGTATACACAGTCTGCATTGCACACAGTGAAAATGTAAAATGCTGCACTGCAAATATTCCTGCTGAATGACAGCCAGACTCCACAAAACATCTGTACCTGTTTATCAAATGTAAAGTACTTACTGATCAATCAAGCCAGGTGTTAACATGATTAAAACAATTACATTAGTATATTCTGATCTAGTCTTAGAGACACCAGCATATACTGTGCAATAGCCATGCTACTATAAACAGACCAGTACTTATGAGATGATATCTTGATTAAATTGCACTTTATTTCGAAAAAAAAAAAAACCTTCCAACATCGCCGTTTGTGCTTTTTGATGGACTTACCAGTGCCAGTTTTCCCATTTCTAAAATATAAAACCTTGAAGCTGGTTTTAATTTCATGGATGTTAAAGAACAGACAGCTGTGTGACATTTTATGGTCAGCCTTCAGCAAATTTATGGCTGCAGTAACACCTTCATGAACGTATTCTCATGAGCAATATTGTGGAAATGAAGTGTAGTAAAGTGGGCTTATTTGTTAATATAGATAGAAAAGATTTTTGCTTGTATGGAGAATCAAGTCCTTCAAACACAGATAGTGTAGCATTCTTTTTTTTCTACAGAAATGGTTTTCTAGATAACAGCATCAAGTAATAATGGAAGTTAGATAACCTAATTTTCATACATGGTACAATGAAAAAAGGTTGTGCTTAATTTATAGTGATCGGCGATAAAAATAACAGAGTAAATATCGCATTAGCTATAACAATAGCGTTAGTCAGAAACATCAAGTAAGTATGCATTGCTATATTAGCTCAACTGTTGGCTAAATAAACTAAAACATGATCAGCCAGATATCCTGATCCCTGCACGGCATAGGCAGACTAACAAGTGGTAAGTAGAGGGATTAGGCTTGAGTCTACTGACAGTGATTTTGAAATTCTTTTATTTTTCATGGGGGGGGGGGTGACTTAATGCGTTATTTAATTTTGCCACCTTGTGGACAGAGTTATGTAGTAAAGCAGTAGCCCTGTTGACAGCTGGCCAAACTGTCAAGTTGCCATGGCTAGGGGATGTAATGGGATGATGCATTATTGCACATGATCTCCCAGGGCTAGTAAGAACTAGAGCTTTTAATGTATGACACAGTTTTGCTGTGCGACAGACAATAAGGCTTGGCTTTGTGAAATTTGGGCTGCAGCAGAAGGGTTCAAGTGAGCTCTGATTATCCTGTCATGACCTCAGAGCACTGAAAAACAAGATTCACTCTGCGGCATACATGAATTAGGCAACACTGGCTATGACAATACAGGGTATTCATTCTTCCTATCATACCAGGAAAACTGACAAGAATCAAATTATGCAGTAGAATAAAATGTGTCGCCATTGTAGACCCAAGGACCTGTACAGAGGAATCTGACTGTCCCTATATGTATAGCCTACATGTAAACCTGATATGTTTTCCCCCTTTAGCCCACTGTAACATCTGTGCTGTGAAATGTAATAGCTTTTCACAAATCCAGAATATAGTGGACCTATTTCTTTACCCCTAAAACAATCACACTTATCACCATATCTTTTTCATTCAGATCTGGACCCCGTTTGTATACAGATTAATTCAGGAATCAAATGTAGCTTGTACACGACAGCTCTGTGATATCAGTTCCAGTTCTTTTCACAGGCTTCTAACTAGAACAAATACACACAAATGTGATTATGTTAAAACAGACAGGAAAAAACAAATCTGATTTGAGTACTCCAGCCATCTGTCTTAACATTGCCTGAAGGAGAGGGTCAAGAATTAAGGGGAAATAACTTTTTAAAAAGCTTTTACTCAAAGCACACAGGAATCTGAATGAGTTTCTAACATAAGCAAGACATAATTCAAAGCTTCTGGGAATTGAGACACAAGTTAAGATACTCAAGCAGTGCGTTGTGACATTTCGAGATGGAGTACATTAACTTTCTTTTTTTTGTAAGGGGAAGGTGCACTGAAATGGTTAGCATGTGTGGGTGCGCTGTGTGTGGTGTCAAACGAGGAAACTGCCAGATTAGCGTCACCGGCTGCAGAGAGAGAGAGAGCTGATCCCAGGTGTTTGCCCATGTGACTGCAGATAAAGTAGACAGCATTAGTGCTAATCCTGTCCTGATTTTTGCAGAACACTATTCTTCCATTCCCCTACGTCTTCTCCACACTCTCTGAAAGGACAGGACACAGGAGCCTACAGTGAACCCTCACCCACTTTTTCTTTTCTTTTTTTCTTTCTTTCTTTTTTTTAAAGTTCTTCATAAAAGTGAAGGGGAAAAAAATCTGTGGTCAGAAGACAAAGGAGCAATATTGGCCGTGTTTGCTAGGTGGGAGGGCTGTATTACTCTCTCTATCCTGTCAATCACTGAGACACTAGACAATCGTCTGTGTCTTTGAGCTCATGAATGTGGAAGAGGGCAGACAGCACTTCCCTCTGAATGGGTTATGCTGCTCTGTGACGCTGCATGAAAAGTAGTTTGCAAAGATGCAGTTGGCTGGCGTCACATGTCTTGGAGGAAGCACATTTTCACTTTCACCTTCCCCTGTTAGAAGCTGTTATATGTTGTTTGTTTGCAGTAGAATATTCTGTTTTATTATAGGGGTCATTTGCATATGCAGGCTTCTATGATATCTGTACTGCAGAGGTTTATTATAGGAGGTAGCATGGTTCTCAAATAAGCTTCGAGTTCTCTGAGTACTCAAACCTTTATTCTAGTATGTACACACACACACACACACACACACACACACACACACACACACACACACACACACACACACACGTGAAGATACTCCTGTGTCGACTCTGTTTGAACCTGCAGGGGTCCTTTCATAGGCTCATGAATCAAAACCTGGAATATTCCACACAGCCACAGCATTTGGAAGGCTGGACCCAACTTAGTAAAATATGAAATCGATGTGTTTTGTGTGGACTGAATTTTCTTTCCTTAATGAAAATAATTTCAAATCTGGGTGTGTTCTGTTGATCAATTTCTGCTCTTTCACAAAGCCATTGTGAAGACAATAGGGCTGTGCTCCTGCAGCTCTGAGATCCAGGAATAATTCACCCACAAATGTTAACATTGTTGACAGTGAATGATAATTATACTGAGTGAAAGTTTGCAATAAGTGCCGAATAATCACAATGTTTCTTTACATGTGCACTGTGAAGCAAAAATCAACACGTGAAGCTGAATGGCTGTTGAAGTTCACTGCACTGCAATCACTGTAGTAATAATAATAGCCGAACAGTAATTCATTTTATTTACATAGGCACTTATGTTTACTTTATAGTGTAGCTGTACTTTACTTTAATTTATTGTGTAGTGTGATGAATACAAATTCTTTCTTTCAAAGGAAGGAAGGAAGAAATAAACAGAAAGAAGTTGAGTAGGGTATCACAGAGGAAAGTGTTCATGGAAAAGGACATTTTTATGATTCAGTATATTCAATAAGCGCATTTAAGTGTGTCAACATGAGAGCCTTCATCTAGAGCCCATGTGTGGACCAGTGTGCATCTTACTGTCAAAATAATTGACAGTTAAATATCGTGACAATTTACTTTTGGAAAGTCTGATTTTTTTCCCCCAGTGCTATGACTGTAGCTAATAGCTTGTTGTGATGGTTGGAGCAAAAACGTGTAAAACTAATATATTCAAACCCAAGTGTGTATTTGTAGACTCCTGAGGTTAGCTGTAACGCCAATTACAACCAGCTGCACTGATAAAAATTGACAGCCTGCACCACATTCTACCACGATACTAACACGAAAGGTACTTAATGACAGACATTATACTGATTTTTCTTTCGCATTCAAATCACCATGAGGACGTATTCATGTCCAAAGAGGAAAATAATTAGCCATCAAACTGATGAGGGTGGACATGGGGAATTTGAAACTGGAACACATTTCGAATGGAAAACGCTTTTTGTTTTCAATCTTTAAACTGAGTGATGAACACGTTTGTGTGATTTACCCTCCCTGTATTGTGCACACATATCAAGCACATCCTAGATGTCCTCTCAACGGGCAATTATGAGTCAAATAGTAATCTTCATCCGACAATAGTGGAACCTGAGGTGGTTTTCCGCAGTTGTAGACGATTTGCCCCAAGGTTTAATGTGTTGTGTACTCCAGTTTCCTCCTCCAGTCCAAATGGTAGGCTGATTGGCGTATCTGTAGTGTATGAATGGGTGTGTGAGTGTGTATGTGATTGTGCCCTGCGATGGATTGGCACCCTGTCCAGGGTGGACCCAGCCTTGTGCCTCATGCTCATGGAAAAGGGGAAATAAAGTGCCGCTAGTGGAGAAATAAAATACAAATGATCCCATAAAGACTAAGACGTGTTATATGATGTTGGTTTTTGATTTTGATGGCTTCCAAACCTGTGCATGTTCTCCCAGTGTGGGTTTCCTCTGGGTTCCTAATTATCAAAAACATGTTGCTAGGTGGACTGGTGACACCAAGTTGTCCTGTGTATGAATGCGTAAATGTGTGTGTCTGGCATCCCATCCACTATTCCCGACTTCACACCTACTGCTCCCAGGGTAGGTTCTGGATTCAGTGCAACTTTGACCATGATCCAGGACAAAGTGGTTACTGAAGACGAATGAATGAATTCCTAAATGTTTGTTTTTAAATGTACATTATTTTTAACTTTCAGTTGCAGTTTTGTCTTTAACTTGTATTATTTGTAGAAGGTGTGAGATTTGTTTGACTCTTTTTATTTTTTTTCTACCACAAGCACAAGTAACCACTTATGCTATAATGCTTTTGTTGCAACCCATCTCACATGTGATTACATTTTGGTGCTCAGTAATTCTTGAGTAGTTGCTAAATCCATTAAAATCAAATTACTATTTCTAATTGCAATTAGATTTTTCAGCTTCTGGAAAAACTATTAGAGCTATTTTCTTTTTTCACTTAAAATTCACATTTTTTCTTATCTGTGAAGTGTGCTTTGTATTAACTCTTGAGTACACCTAAGGGTACATTTACATGAGCTCCTGTATTGTAGTATGCATTTTTTGATGTGACTTAACTGCAGGAGTGCTGGAATGAACTTTTAGAAGGCTGTGGATTTTTTATTAGCAGCACTTTACTATAATCACGTGTCATTTTGGCTGTGGGTCGTTAAACATTAGGTAGGGAAACACTTACAAGATGGATGTGTGTATCAGTAGCTTCTGTCTCTTGGCAGTGTCAATGCAAACAGATGACTTACTGATGAAGAAAAGCTTCATATTCATTTATAGCCAATTTTACTTCAGCTTCTAGAGTATACGTCATATTCTTACAGTTTGTGTATATAGACCAGTTAATTACAGCACTAATAGTGAGTACATAAACACTCATTAACACCAGGTGCCCATAATGTTCCAAGCCTAATGCATTAATTAAACAAAAATGGTTAAAGGTGGTGGTGGTGGTAGCAATGCAGATCAACAAGCAATCAATCAAGCATAGTGTTTGATTATTCATCCCGCAATCCTATGACAAATTAAAAGAGCAGAAAATGATTATTGGAATTTCCATGTTAATGCCAGTACATCGGCTAATATGCTCCATTTTTGGAGATGTTTATTGACATACCATCATTTTTAAGTGATTAAGACGTTATGCAATCTGGCTTAATGGGGATTTGGGTAAAGAAATACTTACGTGCTTGGCTGTATGAATAAATATTTATAAAATAATCATTTATCTTCATTTGTGAGAAACGGAGATTAAAAACCTGCCAAAATAGTATTGCATTTTTCATCCTCAGAATGGACAAGATTCAGTGGTGTAGCTTATTGAGGTGGTACTACATCCAAAACACACAGAACAGGAGATAAAAATGGATCCAACATTGGAACATGTTTCTCATAAATGGAGATAAGTGTCTCAAGAACTTTCAGAGAAACCTTCTTAGTGATGTCTTATACCGAATGTTGCATGCGACAGAGAGACTAAGGGGAATAAATAATGTGATTTATTTTGTGTGGTAAAGTAATACCAGATATTATTTTTCAGCTTTCAGATGATATTTTAGAAATTTAGACATCCAAACCTAAGGCTGTTTTTATCCAAATGGTCTTGTCCACATTTGACTTACAAAAGTGATTGGCTCTCTGCAGACTGGCCAACAAGCTGAGAGGAAACAGTGATTATACACATATCGGCCACTTTAATAGGAACACCTGTACCTCTACACATTCATCCAATGATCTAATGAGCTAATCATGTGGCAGCAGAGCAATGCATAAATTCATGCAAATACATGTCAAATGCATCAGGTAATGTTTACGTAATGGCTGACAATTAGAAAAAGATCTCATCTTCAACAGTCCAGTTTTAATGAACCTGTAAACAATGTAGCCTCAGATTCCTGTTCCTGGCTGACAGGAGTGAATCTGATGTGGTCTTCGGCTGTTGTTGCTCGCCAAGGTTGTAAAGATTTACTGTGGCCTTCATTCCAGCTCAAACCAGTCTGGTCATTCTCCTCTGACCTCTCTCATCAACAAGCTTTCCACCTGCAGAACTGATTTTTTTTCCCCCACTATTCTGTGTAAACTCTGTAGACTGCTGTAAGTCAAAATCCCAGGAGATAAGCAGCTCTTGAAAAAGTACAACCAGCCTCTCTGGCACCAACAACCATGCCATGGTCAAAGTCACTGCGATAACATTTTTCTCCAAACATAGAAATTTCAGTCTATGTTTGAAGACAGCCAAGATTCAGCCGTCCAAACAGCCATGTACCGTTTATTCCATCATCTCGATGCCAGTACAGGAAGGAGGGTTAATCTTCCTTGTTTTCTTACCACTAACACGTGAACCGGTTTTGTTGTCACGTACACTGTGCGTTGTCCATTACAGAACTAACACTGGGTTTACTTTTAAATAGACATTGCATGTACAATAACGGTGGTCTTGTGGTTCTTCCTGTAAAAGCTTCTGCTGTGAAAGTATTTGTTTAAAAAAAAAAAAAACATCCATCTCTATATGGCATACCCATTTCTAGATCTGTATCAGCCAAGGCTAAACAGCTCATACTTCACAGCCCACAGAGAACACCACACAGTAAGTGTGCCAAAACATTTTACCGTGAGGCCTGTCTGGATTTGTTCTCAGGTTGTAAAGAGTGGTTAATACATCTTTACATCTCCCACATCATCTTCTGGGGAAATGTTTCCCCCTTGCCGATCATGGAAGACAGTAGATGGCATACACTGGTTGGAAGGCCACTATTTGTAGGGAGTAATACGACTGCAATATGACACAGAGATCTTTAAAAGGGATTGGTGATGATGTATATGATCACATGAACATATGTTTACTTAGATAATGAAATAAAAGTACAGGAAGTGCAGTCATGTGAGCACAGTAAATACGGAGCTTAGGGAAAGCAATGTCTTTTGTTATGCCACTCAGAATTCTCTCTCTCTCTCTCTCTGACACACACACACACACACACACACACACACAGTCATGCCAACAGGAATAACTATGTTTGTCAGGCCAAATCTGCCCCTTTCACTGAATCAACAGTTTTATAATACAGAGAGGGACTGCACTGGGTTCTCACTTTCACAAATACTGACGCTGAATGTTTGGACATGCTTGTAAATACTGATGCGGGGTCCCCACCCTGGCGGATGTTCTACGCCCTCTTCTAAACTGAGAAAAGGATCACATAAAGAGTATAGTATGACCTATGGCATCAAAAGAAAAAAGAAAACTCTCTATGCATTCAACTTGAGCAAATACAGAAGTGTTCAGTAGCAATGAAAAGAGAAACACAAATGGGACATAAGATAAAAATTCCTAATGGGAAATAGAGTGACTTCATTTCAACAAACTGTAATGAGCACAAAACCTATTAGTGCTAATCAATTAGTGCAAAAGACAAAAACTGTTTTTTTTTTTTCAGATAAATACTTATTTACTTTTTTATCAAAAGGGGCCGGCACTGATCAAACCTTGAACAGCTACAAGGCTCTTAAGTAAACACCACCAGTTCACCTATAGGTCCAAACATTAATTCCTAGCATCTGTATGGTGTAACCTGATATCTCCTGAAGGGAAACAGTTTGGTATTGTGTTGGCCTGGGCTTTATATAACGATGCCTAACGTCTGGTCTTCTATTCTTTGTCTTGTAGCGTTTCAATGCTCCACGTTTCTCTAAGATGAAGTTATGGAAAAAGGCCATTTTTGCCTTTATACTCCTTAGTGCTGCTCTCTTTCTCCTGCTCTTCATAACAATGATACCCGCTGGGTCCATCATCCCCTGGGCTGTGTCTGTATATCCTTCAACAACAGCACCATCACCACCACTATCATCATCATCATCTTCGCCCAAGGTGACCAGTCATCGGCGGGTGGCCAGAGAATCTGAGGACATGGGTTCCCTCTTATCGGAGTGTAAGATAAACACCCACTATTCTCCTGTGGATTAGTTGGTCTCAAAATAAACTGATGGGGGGATTAGTATACTGCTCAGCAGTTCGTGCTGTTTCATTTACACATCTCACTCACATCACACCTCATATGTCTGGTCCCAAGGGCCTGAGCCAGATTTTAGGGCGATAAAAAGCCCGTTCTTTCAGAATCAGGCCAATTATAAACGGATGGTGAGATTATGGTTTTAATTCCAAGAATTTATCTACTCAAAATCTACACATTTAGACAATGAGTGAAAAATCAGCTCTTCAAGAGATCACTAAAACTCTCTTGGTGTGTTAGTGTGCTTTGCTTTGGTTCTAAATTATTATAATGTCAGTGAACCAATAAAGACACACTTACCTGATCCCTGAAGCTTCATGTTGCTGAACAAGCTTCAAAGTTAAAAAGCAAAAGATATCAGTCAAGAGGCCATTGTGGAAAAAAGTATTTTAAAGGGAGACATAATCCCTCTTTACATGTTTTCATAGGTGTTGAAATCAGGCCAACTGCTCTGCCATCTAGAGCACAGACACGTGTACCTTCCCATCTCATGACTTTATTATAGTGCCATTGTACAGATGTGTATTTAATTTCAAACATTTGTGTGTTTGCTCTTTTTCAGTTTCCTACCTGTTTCAGAGCTTCACTGAGGGTGAGCTTCAGAGGGTCATCAGGTCACTGGTGGACAGGAAAGTTGGAAGAAGGACCAAGCGTGCGAAAAGCGCTGAGGCATGCTCATTGCACCAGATGGTGCTAACAGTGAGCGAGCTGGGCCTGGGCTATGAAAGCGATGAGACCGTGCGCTTCCGTTACTGCAGAGGGAAGTGCAACAGACGCCTCGGCAACTATGACATGGTGCTGAAAAATGTGATCATGACGAAGACATCCAAGAAAGACATAACCACTAAGGGGGACACTGCTAAGACAGAGAGGGCGCCCTACATCCGCTGCTGCCGGCCCACCAAATATGAGAACATGTCATTCTTTGACAATAAGGCCAAATTCTTCACCATTCAGGACGTGTCAGCCAGAAAGTGCGGCTGTGTGTGACACTGCAGGGTTCGCTGAGATGACTGAAGCAAATGAGGCCACAACAGTCATGGGATTATCTAAGCGATTAGATGAATGTATGGATGGGGCTTCAGAAAGAGGCTAGAGTCAATTACGTGGAAGTGGAGTCCATGCATTTCATAATCCAAGCCACAGGCTAGAAGGTTGTGTCTGACCCTCTGGCAGTGCAGAAGGCAGGAAGATGGAAGTTTTGTGCTTTGAAGGGTTTCTGCAGAAGCTTAAGCAGTTTTGAGCTCAAGAGGAAAAAAAAAAAGATGTTTTAATGATTTGACGGCATGTGAAGTAGCAACCTTCAGTGCTAAGACACAACACTGGCCTTTTACTGAAGCCATGAAACTGTTACTGAGTGGCAACTGCAATAGTGAAAATCCAGAAAAATTTGAAACAAGAAATTTCCAGATGGACTAAAGCAGTATAGAAAAGTATTGTTGTTTTTGTTTGTTTTTTTGTAACAAATACTATCTGCATATTCAAGTATGAAGTTATCCACAGCTACCTCATTTGTATTTGTTACAGAAATATGCGTCACACCAACTCTCTTGTGGGCAACAAACGTTTAAATATACAGTCTTCTCAGGTCAAATACTGAAAATAACAGCATGCATTGTTACTTGAAGTGAAAACCCATCAACTTACACCCTCATTTCATTTGCTCTTGTCAAGAGTCCAACTTCTCTAATTGTTCATCATTCCCAAGCCAAATACATAATTGGATGTCTTTTTTTTTTAATTCGTCCAACTTTCATATAGTAGGTCATGAACACTGTGATGTCTGAGACACTTCTGTTAATGTTATGTTGTAAAAAATGGTCTGTCGTATCGATTCTGTCATATTCAACTATCAATCTAATGTGCTGCTTTTATGGACTGTTGTTACCTGAAACTGTGTGGCTCACTTATACCTTAAAAGGTTAAATCTGCTCATGATTCTTAAAGATTATGCTCTAGTACATCCAAGGGGTTAAGTGAGACTTGTGCCTGTTGGATTGTCCCACTGTACACAGCATTAACATCTAATTCCCTTTAAGTCAAAGCGGCCATAAATAACCAAACAGAACAGTTAGATAACCTCCACATCTACTGTTAAAGGTTCTCTCTATGTGATTATTCTCCTACAGCAGTGGTTCCCAACCTGGAGTTCACAATGGGGCGCGTGATCTCATTTGCGTTGAGGTCAAACATGCGGAAAATGTTCCACTATAATATAATTGTAAAATGAATACATTTTAAAATGTTATTTAAAAAAATTTAACACTTGCAAAAACAATAATAATGGCAGAGAAATGTAAAAGCGGTGATTCCCCAAAAAATTTCATTGTGCACGTCAATGACCCGCCCTCAATCTGTTTCATCTAGCAGCTCGTTTTTCCTGCAGTCAGAGCATCAGTATTTTATGAATAAAACAATATGTCTAAGAAACGTTAAAGTGCCGATGACTCATCGTTAAAAAATAAAGTAAGGCTATATCTTGACAGCTATTTTAACTTCGGTTTTATTGGAGGACAGGACAGGAATCGGCCAGAACGTGTCATTTGTGGGCGACAAGCGTTTCAAGTGCTGATGAAACAGTCTGGTGGCACTGTGAGTTTACCCGGCACATGAACATGCTTCAGGAGGAAATTAAACCCCGTTTTGCCAATGATGACGAATACTTATCGTGCATGATGGACCCTTACATTTGAAGTTTCAAGGACGTGGAATACCTCGGCTGTGAATATTGAGCTTGCTGACCTTCAAGCTGATTCTGTGTCAAAGAAATATCTCCATGAAAACAGACACCAGGAACCAAGGACCAAGGAAAAAACATTGGGAACCACTGCCCTACAGGTTGCTGAACGTTTTGTTAAATTATATACATGACATAATTAAACACACAACCACAGAGTGATTGTACCTGAATTACTGTACATACAGAGCGATCAAGCTCTAAACACAGCCTATCATAAAATCTAATGGACTTACTGTGAACACAAGGCAATAGGATCTGAAGGAACATGCAGCCTCGTAGTCGCACCAGAGACAGGCAGATTTACCTACAACACAACAAAAAAGCCAAACTGTAAATGTCTAGAGGCTTCAATTGATGGAAATACATTTTATTGTACCTTACACTTTTTAAAATTTTTTTTTAGAAAAACCAATGGATCATTATCAATAGATGCTTTTTACCATGAGCTAATAAGATTTCTATTTTTATAAACATATTTATAAACTTATACAAGCAGAATATTGCAAATATTATGTATTCTCCCAAACTCATCCTTGAAGAAACTGCTACAGTTCAGATTCATAATATGAACGTTCTGGAAAATGCAACTTCATGGGGAATGTGATGCAATAGGATTTCAATACACGTTTATCATATTTCAACTCATAGGTAATACCATATATGTTAATATATGCATATTTTGTATTTCTTTCAAATACTGTATGTCTGAAAAAACAATGGTTTCAAGTGCTTTTTCAGAGGGTGATACTTTGTTTTGGTGTTACTTTGTTTTGATAATACTTTGCATTATTGTTGGAACGGATTGTTTCTTAGCGTGTACGACTGTATTTCGTTTCATATCAATCTGTGTACTATGTGTAAAGATGACCTGAAAGAGGCAGTTCTATGTGTGTACAGACAGCTTCTCCCCAAGTTACCAATTTAGATTTGTCGTTGGGACCTTTCATACCAACAGCAGATATGTTGATGCAGTGCATCTTTGATGTGAATAATCGATATTTATTGGACAGTGGTGTGCATATTTATTTAGATACTTTACACGAAACGGATATATTGACTTATTTATTTAAAAAAAAAAAAAAAAAACAGCTGGTGCCAAATGTATTTTCTAACAAATCCACTATTCCTAAGTAACTGCTGAATAAACATACTCAGCTTTACAAAAAAGATTAAAAAAATAAACAACAATGCTTATTTTCCTTTTTGTTGCATCTACGCCCAAGTGTTTCTTCTCTGTTCCTGAAGATTGCAAAATGATCGCTGATTGCATCATCCCTAATGATAAAATAATAAACATGGCTTAAATGAATGTGCCGAGCCCAAAGAAACATGGTTTACAAACTCTTTGCAAGTAAACTTTTCAAGAGATCTCATCAGTCTGATGAGTTTTTGTTGTTGTTTTTTTAAAAATAGCTTGTCCGAGATTTTATAAAGTAGCCCTTCCAAGGTGGTCTTTAAAGTCTGAGTGAAGCCAGACACATTAGTGAACAGCTTCATTAGTATGGGCATTACATCAGCTCAGAAAATTCCAGTTAGAATATGTCTTTTTTTTTCCAAGATCCCAGTTTTTCGGTGGGGAAAATGTTTGTACAACCACAAGTAGCTCATCCATCAACCATAAGATGAGTTCATACAAAAGAAAAAGAAAAGAAAAAAGTATTACAACATAATTTTTGTTGAAACATGCATGTAAATACAAGCATGGCCCTCTGCAATAAACAATGACCATAGTGAGGAAACTATGTCTGCTCTGTTGTGTGCTTGCACTGCATAAGCCAACACATTCAGCAACCTCTACTTACCACCAGTACATACATGTAGGTGCTCCAGCTAGCAAGGAACATAGTATGCATTTGAAAACTACGGAAAACGTGAGTTAATAGCTTCGAGACAACAAGTACCTGTAAATGATATCGTGGAAATTTTCCTGAAAATGGCCCCAACTGCCAAGAGTTTGGGCAAATGTATCTCCTGTATTTATTCATGCTACACCTCCAACAGCTCCCCTGGGGCCATACCATTCACACAATCATCAAACCATTACAACAACTGAACTGCCTTAAATTCCACAACACTCAGTCACCCAACATTTAATCTTCTATAATGAGTTTCCTAATGAGGACGTCTTTCACCGTTTTTGAGACACATTGCTGAACTGGGCGTAAAAAGAATGTAAAGATATAGTGTCTGATGATGGCAGGCTGATTCATGAGAAGGTTCAATAGACTGATTAACCACATACTATTTGTCATGTGCCAACTGACACTTGCTAATAATGTATGTTTAACACATCAAGTTGTCCGCATAGCCATGATGTACAAATTTTCCCACCTTGCTTGGAGTTTATACACGTCATTGAGTCTTAATTTGTAGCGTCATTTGTAGTGTCTTCGTATACGACTGGATCCCAAGATTAACTCTGGGTTCACGGTGACCCTGACCAGTATAAAGCAGTTATCCTGATGAATGTATAATACAATACAATACTCCATCCATCCATCCATCTTCTATACCGCTTATCCTTTAGGGTTGCGCCAGGAACCTGGAGCCTATCCCAGAGAGCATGGGGCACAAGACGGGGTACACCCTGGACAGGGTGCCAATCCATCACATACACAGTCACACACCCATTCACTACGCACACTTTAGACATGCCAATCAGCCTACCTGAACTGGGGAGGAAACCGGAGTACCCGGAGGAAACCCCCGCAGCACAGGGAGAACATGCAAACTCCACACACACATGGCCCC
>JAOUWY010000038.1:7583291-7593762 GCA_025728095.1 Prietella phreatophila
TATGGAAATAAGTTTAAATTATTTGTAATACAGTGAAACAGGAAACAATAAAGTGATGCCTAAATACTACAAATGATTGTCACTCACTTCTTGTACAGCAAAATAGCAATGACGATGCAGATGATGAAGACTACAGCCATGACAGGTCCAACCACCCAGATGAGACCATCTCCAGCATCCAGAGGCTGGGGGTCTGAGTCAGGTGCAATGACCGGATCAGTGTAGGGACTGGCAACGAACATCTTCTGAACACACAAACACAGCAGTGTTACACGGTGGAATGAGTTCAATGTTGTCTCTAGAGCATAGCTGTTGCACTGTTCAGAGATTTCTCTCCCCAGGGAAACTAAAGACATTGGGCTTTATGAATCAAAGTTGCGTATAGTCAAAGCTGATAGCGAAACGACAGTTTCCTTACTCATCATTTTCATTTTCTGCCGTATCTGCATGAGCAAACTCGTGTGTCTAAAACTGAGTGTCACATTTTAACAACCTGAAAAAGTGCCTGGTTTGCAGTTTTTAATCTGACGCAATGTCATCAATAATTACAGCAAATAGAGTAGTATAATATTGATAATCATGATTGCACAAATGGGAACCTCACACTAAAATGTGTCAACATTTCATTTATAAATGTGTAAAGATGGATGTTTTTCAGCTCATTAGTCCTTCAGCTGAGTGATAGGTAAACTCATATACAAGATGGACCACAAAGATGAATTTCTTTTTTTATATCTTACATCTTTGTATATTTGTTCAAGATGAAAACATTTATAAATAAAGCTTCAATTAAATCTGACCGGTTAAACCTATTCGAGTGCTAAAATGAATGAAAACCTAGCTATAAGGTTTGCAGGTACGGTTGGAATATGGTTCAGTTTTCTATCCGATTATAGCCTTAGACAGTTATGTAAAAAAATCAGAGCACAGTTCCATACCTGTCTTTGTATTTGCAGTAACCTTGGACAAAGAAACAGCTTTATCTCAATCATTTTGTTTGGCTCTTTCATTCATAAATCAAGCCTGCTGAATGCTTTCCTTTTATAGGCTCTTAGCTGCAACACCTGCATAAATTATGCACATGGGATGCAAAGACAAACACTAGTGGGTGGGGTCCATGCAGCTGATCGTTGTCATCCGATGGTTTCGTGAATCAGACTTGTTAATACATCGTTTCATGCTTTCAAATCTACACTTTAGTATAAAACTAACTTCAATTTGTCTGTCCTGCTGCCTGGTGCACTGGGTGCATTATCATATGTTATATAGAACAATTTTTCTGACATCTTTGTTAGTATTGTAATGAATGACGATTTAGTTATTGTTGGTATGCTGCAGTACAGCCAATCACAGGATCTTATTAAGAAACACGGATACCACAGTCGTTTAAACCGGAAAGGCTGAAAACTAAAACAGATCATCATTTATAAAATAAACAAAATAAAAAAGTGTTTTATGGCTAACAAGAGAAACTCAGTCTGGTTGGTTCTTTGGCACACAAAGTACAAAGACGTAATCTCTGACTTAAGTGCCTAACATCCAGGGTAGGACTTCACTAAATATGTTTACTACACACTGTAGGGTATAAAACAATGACACTGTAGACACTACACAGTGCCCAATAGAATGCTATTTGAGATCCAACCTTAGAAAAGGACTGACATTTCTTATAGCAAGCAACATTTCACACAATATAGTGATGGAGAAATGCAAGAGTGATGGTGGATTTCATGGAGACACATAGAGGTTACATTACCATAAAGAGCTCAAAAAAACTCGCTTGCTCAGCTGCAGCCTCTTACCCCAGTGGTGGAGTTGAGTTCAGCGAGGATAAAGAAGACGTACTCCTGGCCAGATTCCAGAGCACGGTTATCAAAGCCACCATAGTCCAGCTGGTCCCCAAGAGTGAAGAATGCAGGCAGGGTGGAGGGAGTGAAGCGGGCGGTGATGTAGGCACGACGCAAGTCCACTTGCCTCTGCCGTGGGTCATGCTGCTTCTGGCTAATGTCCTTCAACAGCTAAAAGAGGACACTCAATTGGAAACATTTTATCACGAACAAGGTAGGGAAAAAAAACCCAAACAAGTAAGGAGTTGATGGTTGAATATTATGTATATGCAACAGAAACAAATTTTCTTTGGTTTTCACAACCATTAGTGGATTTCATGTTGCCAAAGTGCCTGTAATTTGGTAGTCCATTTTAGTCAAATGCACACCGTAGGCCTGCAGGTGTTTAGTATCCACTTAAACTACATAATGCACTAAAAATCATTTGACCATATATGGAAAGAAAAAAAAATCATAGGTGTCTTAAATCGGTGACATCATGAATCCTCCTCAGCGCATGGTGCTGAGTTCTCCATGTGCTTTTGTTTACGTTTTGCCATGTGCCATGTTTTGTTTTCAGTCCTGTCTCCACCCCTGTCTCATCCTTGGCTCGTTACCCTAATGTTTGCACCTGTTCTGTGTTGAGCTCTTTTGGTTACTCTTTGCCTAGTCTTGTTGATAGTTCTTGTGCATTCCTTAGTGACTACTGCCTGTTATCTTTTCTGACAGTCTGTCATCATCCACAAACCTGTTTCTCCCCATCTCGCTCTAACTTACGTGTTTGTTTACAATGTACACACAAGCTAAAGTTCACACCTCTGCATTATGTCCCTTCACTTATTATTTCCTCCAGACATGGACAGCCGACAGCTCAAAGTCCCCCAGCAGCAGCTAATGCAAGACCCACACTTAACTCTGCTGAGTGCCCTAATCACTCAGGCTCAATATACTGCTGCCCAGATGGAGGATTCTCACCTGCAGGCCAAGTTCCATCACAACTTGAATTCAGTGTGGTAGAATGTGCCCAAGGAGTATGGCGCAAAAGCCTAGTGGTTTGCTGAACTTGTTTTTCCAACAATGGCAGATGAAACCTATTCTGGGAATTTTTTAGACCACACGTATGACTCAAGTTGTACACTAGCTCTACTGACTGAATGACACAAATGCCACAGTACCTATAGTGAGCGTACAAAAAGTCAGAGGTGTTTACCCACCAGGAATGCTGACGTGTTTCACCACTGACATTTGCTCAGAAGCTACAGGGTGTTGGCTTAATAAATCTTTCATAGAAATCCAGATTTTCATATTTCAATGTGGACGTTCATGTTTCAATGTGTTCAGTGCAATGTGGAATCTAAACTGAACCTGATGATTATTAACACATGTAATTATTTAGCCTTTTCTTATCACTTCATTTCAGTAATGAAAAACAACCTGTACATATACATAAACACTAAACTGATTATTTTAGTAAACTGTATTGCACATGTATATAGAGTAATAACATAACTAGAACTTGTAACAGTAATGACACCACTGTAGGACTAATATTAATGATAATACGGTAAAGCACAAGGCAATCTAAAGCATTTGTATTAAAAAAATACACATGCAGGTACCATAATAAACTTTCCATAAACCTATTCTGAACCTCAAGTCTATCAAAATAGCAGTTCTGCAAATTGTTCCAGGCCATAAATGCCATAAATGTTAACAATGTTTTAGTACCAGTACACTAAGGAAGGATTCTGTTTACCCAGCAGGCAAGCCAACAGATTTTATTACTAACATTTGCTCTGAAGCTACAGGGTGCTGGCTTAATACCTTTTCTTTTTATCGAAATCTAGACTTTACATAATAATGTAAGTTCAGCACAGCCTAGAAAACTATTTATACAAAGAATGTATTTGTTCATTCTATAAATCCACCGATAAAATATAATATAAATATTTTACCTTCAGTTGTACATGACATATCTGTTTTAACTGCCAGATGTCATACACTGACTGCCTCTTGCAAATCAGGTCTGGAGACCGAGAGAGTCTAAATACTGACTTCTGTCTTTAGTTTCCTCTCTCTCAAACTACTTTTCTGATTGATGTCATACTGCAATGTACCCTCTCAGAAGCAGACAAATGATCAATTCAATTTTCTTGCACAATAGACAAGTTCAAGCTCCAAAGTGCTTCCTAGTTCCATGTTTTAGTTGCTGAGATCAATTAGGCTACAAAGTGCTAGCTAGTAATGTATTGAAGTATTTGCTAGTTCCTGTAAGTACTTTAATACAGACTAAGGAACACAACCAAGAATATGGTCATGTACAGTAGCATATATTGTTGGCATCATCGACAAAAAAAATATATATTTCGGCCATTTTGGCTTTAAGATGTGGTGTTCTGTCCTTGCATCACACATAAGAAGTATTTTTAGTCTAGCTAGCAACTTTATTTTCTCCAGTACATATATTTAACAATGGCGTGATGGACTCTATTTTGCTGTGGTTCATCAGTGTTCATCCTCAGTCTGAAAAGATCATCTGTCCTGCATGCTGATTGATCTGGCTAGTAAAAACAGTTTTACTGTCAAATATATTGCGCCTTAGCTGATGTGTAAAGCAACAGCAGGTGGATTCAGAATGAGTAGCTTGAGCTGTAGTTACAGCATTGACATGTGACACTCCACCATTTGTCCGCCCCTGTACCCCCACATTTAATTTTATTTTGGAGATAAATTGTAAAATAGAAGTAAATTTCATTTTTTTTTACACAATCCAAACCTATAGGGGATGCAAACTTTTGCACTGGACTGTAGAAATAGCCAAATTTCTCCTTAGAGAGACAGTAGTGGCGGTCTTGCACTTATACCTCTTCCAAGTCCATTTCATCTGGGCTCTTTAGATGTCGGTTCCCTCCTCGGCCTCTCTTCAGTGGAACCACCACCACATAGATATTCCTGTGAGTACAGAGAGACAGCAGTGTGAGCCGGCTTGTCAAGCCTTTCATTAACTAGGCTTACAACGGAGCAATGGTGTCTGCTAATGAATGTTTTCAGCACTGAACTCCCTGAGGAGCTGCAGATCGTAATGGCAGGTTCCACACCAGCAGATACACAAGCCATTGGCGCATACAGGTGAATTTAATACTATTTTCAACACAGCAATTTTCATTGGTCAAGCCTGTGGGGGAAAACACTAACCTGTGCAATACTATGGCCTGAGAAACAGGAGTGCAATATGGGGTGTGTGTGTGTGTGTGTGTGTGTGTGTTTGTGTGTGTACTGTATGAGATGGCCATTCAGTGAGGTTTGGGTTGCAGATGGAAATGCTGGTGCAGCATTTATTTATTTATTTAATTAATTAATTCCTGCAGTGTAACTGCGAGCTTAACAAGACAGACAACTGTGCAATACAAACTGACCGGGGGTCTGAATTATTAACATACTGAGAAACTGGATGTAATCCGTAAGTGTGAGTGTGAGCGAGTGGCTGGGATGGAAGCGTGTGGTTGATATATGTAAATGGATGTGTGATTCAATATCACCGTGTGTATTTGTGTGTGTAATGGAGATGTGTTTGTACACATGCAGTTATGCATGATTTATATGCAAATCATGCATAACCAGGCTGTAGTCATTTGATCTGTAGGTCAAAGCTGTGTAACTTGCATTCATTATATAATTATATCTGGTTGTGTACATAGGTTGTGTTCATGCTTTAATATAACTCACTTTCCTGCGAAGAAATTCAATTGCTTGTATTTGTTTGGTTCCTGTTCTAGTCCTGCCTCCACCCCTGTCTTGTCAATTGGTTTGTTGCCTGATTGTGTTCACCTGTTTTGTGTTTGCTCTTGATTCGCTTGGCTTTTTATATCCTCTGCATTTAATTGTGTGTTGTGAAGTCCAAGCCTTGATTTCCTTGTTATGTATTCTCTTAGTTTAGACCCTCGCCTATTTTCCTACTTTCTGATTATGGATAATCCTTGCTTGACTTTACTTCAATAAAACATATACAGAGTTCATGCACTTTCTACTTGCACTTACTACTTCATGCACTTACTACTCATGTCTCTACTAACGGCATGATACAGTTTTATAAAAACATTTGGTAAGTGCAAAATTACAAAATAGTCTAACCCAATTACAATGAAAAAGCTTGACAGGTTTTTGGAATTAAGCAGGTGAGGACGTTGTGTAATCCGTGTCATTGTGGGTATTTATTTTTGGTACAGATAGATAGTAAGTAGCCTGACAGACAACTATTGTAAGGATATAAGGAAAGAACTATATACTGCAAAGTGAAATTCTCCTTCTTAATATTATTGTGCAGTTTATGCCAGAAAGGTGGTGATCAATTGATTAGAAGGATCTGATTTGAGCTAATATTAATGGTAGCTCTGGTAAGAAGTTAAAATGCAGTAAATTCTATGGGTGCTTTCCAAACTTCTCTCTTTTCACACTGATTAAAAAGCAAACCACGTTTTTGGTTCCACAATTTAATCCAACGATCTACATCTATTTAAAGCAACTTGTAGAAATTAGGGGTGAGCAATATGGCCCATATATCATCTTCACTATATATACTATGTATCATGATATGACAAAATAGTGGAGCCATGTTATGTAAAACTACAAAAATAATGTTTAAAAAGCATTTGAAAAAAATGGTGCAAAAATAGATTTTAACGTCCAATCAGTTACAGTAAGTGACAATAGAGATATAAAAGCATTGACACTTGTTCATACCCACTGTCCTCAGAAATGTATCATGATGCTAATATATCACAATATTCTTATCATATTTTCACATTGCCCAGTCATAGCAGATTCTTTTGGAGATTTTAGTGCAGTTTAAATGCTACGTCTATAATAATATTGAGCATAAAGTAAATTTCATTCAAATGACTGATATTAAGTAAAAAAAAAAACAAAAAAAAAAACAAGGATAACTGCATACTAAAATGAATGAAACTAACAAGGTGTCAATTACTAATATATCCTCACAAGATGTGTGACCTACAAAAGACAGGAAACCACCATAATTGACAAGTAAATTCGAGTAACAACACAGCTCAATGCAATGATATTATGTCTAAATAACTTTTTTATTATCTGTCGCCTCCTCCAAAGTAATTAACTGTCACCAAAACTATGTGTATTTACATATGCATGAGCAGAAAGGCGTGTGTGTAGATTGTGTTTGTGTGTGTAACACTCACCTAACATTGTTCCTGGTGTCCAGTGAAGGCAGTATGATGGTGACGGTGGTCTCAGTGTCGCGGCTGTGATCGATCTCAGGCCGATTGATGACCATGGGAGGTGAGGTTTTGGCATGGATGCGGTGTCTCAGACCTCCCAGGTTGCCCTCGGGACTGGTGATTTTAAAATCATAGCTGGTGTCAGGCATCAGGTTGGGGATCACGGCCTTCCTCAAGCGTGCATCCACCTCCATCTTCTGACGGTTGTATTCCACCTGAGGAGCCATTTCGATTTTCTTCATATCATCCATTTTTTTTTTTGCTTTTGTTTTTTAACAATCATAGAGATGCTATAACAGGCTGTAGCTGCTTTGTCATAACCACCAAACAGTCCAGTGATAGTAGGATCAACACCCACACTTTGCTATGCGTGGCTAGCCATGTTCTATGTGCGAATCGGGTTGAAGTGAAAACACACTGAGGCACTAAACAGACTGAAGCTGCACAATGTAGTGCCTTTTGCAATACTGATATAATAGAAGCTGACAATATGCAATGATGCTTCAAACAAAGCATCATTTTTTAAATATTTTGCTTCATGAGCATCCTGAAAATCAAAGTGGTTCAACATAGATTTTCTGTGTGTGTATCTTTGTGTCCATATCATGCAGTCCTAAATCAGATGTTCAGAATTTTGACAATGGAATAGTACATTGTAATATTTTGCATTAAATATAGTAGGGTTGCATGGTATACCGGTACTACGGAAGTATCGTGATACTAAAGCTTCAAAATACCACTGATGCCACTGTATTAGTAGCAGTACCATAAATAGTGTTGTATGTGTGGCAGTTAATGCTAGTTTTACTAAAATGACACATCCCACCGCCTTTGCAGAAAACACAAATGGTGGTGAATCTTTATTTTTTCAATCTCATTTTCATTGCATGTTGGCTAGTAAGTGAGCTCATTTTATGCTAACCGCTGTTGTGTAAAATACTAAAATTAGCCGTGTTTGCTAGTACACAAGCTAACGTTCCCAGTTTTATGATGTTTTTGGAGTTTGTTTCTAAATTCAGTGATTTATTCCTATTGTTGTGTTCAATATGTGGCACACTGAATTAGTTGCTTGCCAACTGTAAGATGGTTCTTGAGGTTTTCCAAAAGATAGTTAATAATTCTCATGAATAAAGTATTCAGAGGAAAATCTGGCTTGTCTGTTTTCGTTTATATCTATGTATTTCAGCAATTTTCATTCATTTTGTAGCTTTGAATTATGAATAAACACAATATGGCATGGTATCGTGATACTACTTGGTATTGTGATAGTTCAGCTGGTATAGTATTGTAAGATATGTTTATGGTATCATGACAACCCTAATATATAGCATTTTAATGTCACAGATCTTAAACAAGAATTAATTCTAGGTGAACTTAAAGGAAATTTTAAAAAAAAGAAAACTTCTCTAGAAGCCATTTTAGAAAGAAGGAAACTTCTATCCATCCATCCATCTATCTCAACCACTATAATCATGGTTCATACCATAAAAAGCTGTAACTGATGTTTTGAGTCCCTGTAGCATTTTATCTACACAAGATAGATGAAATTTTATTCCAGATGCACAAACGTAATGGATATATAGCAAACAACAGTTTCCCGTTCGCATTGCTCTTACTGAGTTCCAAATAGGAGTTTACAATTTACAAACAGTTAAACATCTCAGTGTGAATGCTTTCATTTCTACACCAAGCTGTGTGTTGCTGAATGACATCTTGGTGACACTCACAGTAAAGCGGTAGGGGGAGCTGCTCTCCGGAAACTCCCACGTCAGCAACACGCTTGTCTTGGTCGCCAGATTCACAGAGAAGTTCCTGGGCACATCTGTTGAAACACACAAGAACAGTCATCCCATTATTACAAATTCTGATTATTCATCATAAGGCGTCACATTTGTATTAAAGGCTGAGGCAATATCGAAGCGCAGAGATCAGGCTGGTCTCTGGGCTTCTTCCTGCTGTTCCTTTAATCAGCGGAAGACTGTGTAGGGAATTCTGGGAAAGAGAGAAGGTGAGCGTGACGATAACACTTGGCTGGTTATGAAGGGCCACATATGTCACCGTGGCAGTGTTCCAGAGAGAGCTGGCCTAGATTCCTGTGTTCCTCATGAAGAGCTGAGAGATGAACATGGACATTCAAACAGTGAGAACGTATATGTAAGTGGAATGAACCAATTTTTGTGCCACATAACAAGCTGGAGTGGGAATGGACGGGAGCTGAGAGGAATACGTGGAATCAGCAAGCAAACTATTGAATTAGTAAGGATGAATAAGTGCAAAAGCGTTCCGTGACTTACTGTGAGATGTTCTGTTAAATACACGCCTGTTACATCCACTTACCTCTGCAATCAACACCCACAAGGCTTACTGACTTTTACCTGCCTGCTTGTGAGCATATCATTCTCACATTCGCTTCTCCGTTCAAGTGAGGGCAACATTAATTGTGTTGCTGGGTAAGTGTTGAAAGTGGAGGAAGGCAGTGAAGGAGGTGGAGGTGATTGTTCCAGTCTAACAGATTCCCATTTGCTTTTATGAACGTGAATCCTTACATCGTCCACCAATCAGCTTGTGGATGGCATCGCTGGTTTCCTGCGTCTTTACTGAATTGGTTCCGTGATTTTTCCTGCTTCTCCGTAATCCAGAGGCATCCAAGAGAAGTGCAGTAAACAATGGGTAGGAAGGTTCCGTTGTTGTACCCAAAGTGTCCCCTGGTGGATGGGATCAAAGAAAACAAAGAATTGTGTTTGAAAACAAGCTCTTCCCATTCCCCACATACAACCCTACCTCCTCTGTTAAAATGATGCATGCCAGAGAAGCAAGTTCTGTTTAAAAAGATACGGGATGAAAGATTTTGCAATTTCGCCCTCTCTGGTGGAATAATGCTATTATAAGCGACTTGTGGAAGAACATCTCATGATGTAGGGTTGTGCTGCGTTCTCCAGTGTGCGGATTAACCAGAAGGCTGTGAGCATGGAGAAGATTCCCGTGCCAGTTCGAAAAAGCAATCGGTGAAATAAAAGGTGGAACGCGATCCAAACACACAATTGCTTTTCATTCAGAGACTTGCGGCCATACTGCAACGCAAACATGCCATGCTGAAAAGCAAAACCGTCAGTGTGATACTCATGTGTTGCTTGCTCTCTTCAGTGAAAAACATTCAACAGGGGATTGCTTTTTAAGCATTAAATGTGAATGTAATGTGAACATGATCAAAGTTTAAAAGCAATCCACACCATCGGCATAGCATTTCACTGTGCCATTCAACGGCTGACAAGCAAATCACATCGGTAAACAAAAACAACTGAGAAATGCAATACACAAACTGCATTGCTTTTCGTAAGTCACATGCAGAAAACAGTGAGAACAGCTGTGGAGGAATACATACATATTATATAT
>JAOUWY010000038.1:7693000-7706892 GCA_025728095.1 Prietella phreatophila
ATATATATATTTTTTTTTTTTTTTTTTTTTAAAAAGGACTTTGTGTTTAAATACAAATACAAATAAAGATATGGATATATGGAGCACTGAAGAGATACAGATAGTGTTACACCCCTACTCCAGATGCACGAGAGCACAAAACAACCCAAGGTTAGTGTGGCGAACAAAACAGAATTACAGAAATCTGAATATCTGTAATAGTTCATGATACAGATATTCGGGTAGCCACTGGGAAAGCAGAAAAATATCTGGCACGTAATATAGAGAAATAATGAACAGCAATATTAAATGCACAGTCAAAGCTTTACTGAATGTCAACTCAATATTTCAGCCTGTAGCCCTATTGCAGAAGCGCATACTCCAGAGATTTAAGGTGTTTCAAATTCAAACTTCATTTAGAACTTCAAGTTACAACCGGCGCTGAGTTCAGGAGCAAAATGAACAATCTTTATATGATCCCAATGACAGTGCAGGTTGATAATAATCTGTCAGTACTGATATTTGTGTGCAGTATTGTTTCAGGTGGAAAATGGGCTTCAACTACAAAACCTCTTACCACAACAGTGTCACTCTCTGCATCACAAAACCGCCATTCATGGCATTTCTTTTTCATATTCCCTCACCGAATTTAATAGCACATTTTCCCTCCACTACTGTCTCATGTACCATCACATAACAGCACCAACTCAACCTTAATGCCCAAATACGTGCTTTTACTGTCAATATCTAAATCGGAGTCTCATCATAAGCATTTCAATGCCCAGTGTACCCAGTGTAACTGTGCAAATGACAAATAAACGACTCTTGACTTCATATAGAATGTATGGTGCAACAAATAGTATTTTCAGCATTTGATTACTTGTACTTCAAATGGTTAACCAGGTACTCGAATACACGTGCAATCCGAAGCCCTTAATTATGTATTAAGACCTTGATAACTGATTTTACCTTTTACAACAATGCAAATTATTAATGATGACTCTGCAGTAAACTGCTATATTTCTGTTAGAGTTTATTTCAGAAGTACGATATTCTCACAATATAGTTCATACAACTTTAAAAGAACTACACCTCAAACACTTAACTGAGAGAAGAAGTTGATTAATGTTGATTATGGCAATAAAGTTTTCTCCATTATTACTCGTCTGACTAAAATGCTATAAAACAAATTTAGTTATCATTCCCACACCACCATTGTACTTGAGTAAATACTAAATTACACCAGAGACTAAATGCATTCGCTCTAGTTAAGGGTTCCATGTTTAAGTGGCTAATGGTTTAAAATAGTGAAATGTCCTACACAGATAATGTACCCTTGAGAAACACTGTTGATATAAATGGAATTTGTTGAGCTTGTGTTGGGCTCTTTATCGAAGTGCAGTTTATTCTTTGCTGTAATACCTTCTACTAATATATCTATGTCCTAAAATGATTTTATTCTCACACAGTATAATTTGTGAGACATAAGAAAATTTGGCCTGGGTGAATCCCTGTGGAGTTCTTTCATCCAAGTGGCTCTCATGCGGCTTCTTCATCACATTACCGTCCTCGTCTTAGTCATCGGAAATAAAGTCGTCAATGAAAGGAAACCCATTCAGTGCTTCACATCACTGGAGCATGTTGGCCAGCGCTGATGGAAAAGCACACCGGTACCTTTGTTCGAGTAGAACACAAAAAGAATGGGTTGTATTTTTAGATGGTCACAATGCACCATCCTCTTGATGTTGTATTACAGTAAGCTCAATTGCTTTAGGAGCTTGTATCAGGATCAGGTTGCACTGCAGAGACAGAGATCCTGAATCTCAAAGGGAATTAGCACGACTGCTAAGAGGCACAGATCTCATTTAGAATAGAAAATAGCTCCCTCAATTGTGCGCTGACATGTATAAGTAATATTAGATGTTATTTCCTGTGGCCACATAATTCTTGTTTAAGGTCTTTACTGCAGGGCTTGCTCATCTGTGAGGAGCAAATGCTGTGCAATGACAAACTATCGATCGCAATGATTGATGGTATGAGGGAGCATCTACATCACAAAAGAAGAATGAATACGGAAAAAGCTAAGAGGAAGGAAAAGTATAGAAACACAGCTTGGACCGTTCAGTCGTCATCATTTCGCCATTACTTATGCCCCCAGGAATAGCCAAAGCTGGTCAAAGCTTGCCAAAAAGCTATTAAATACGCCTTCTGATCATAAATTGTGCTGAAAATAATTCTGCTGCAAATTCACAAGTCACTATTCATCTTTCAGACCTGATACGCTCACCACTGGCACACTGATTTTGTTTTAGGTAACAATATAAAACAGCAAGCTCTGAAGAAGAAAAATGCAAGTGAACAGAACGATGGCACATTGGCCAAGCACATTAACCTCACAGATGGTCTTCTACACAATTATCCATGTGCCACTACCGGAAACACGTATCTTCTTCTACAGCTACAGGTGAAAAGATGAAATTAAAGGGGGAAAAAACGGCTTGGGAATTAGTTTCTTTCAAACACAATCAGTATTCATGAAATCTAACACTAATCTACGACTAAATTAAACCTTTGACAGACTGCAACAGAATGCTCAGCATCATTGTGCCATTATTTTTTCCCCAGGAAGTGGCCAGAGGTACTCAATCAGTTTCCCAGCTTGCCAAAAAGCTTTTAAATACCTCTCCTGATCATAAATTTTGCTGCAAATAATCCTGCTGCAAATTCACAAGTCACTATTCATCTTTCAGATCTGATAAGCTCACCACTGGCACATTGTTTTTGTTAGGTAACAATATAAAACAGCAAGCTCCAGAGAAGAAAAATGCACGTGAACAGAACGATTGAGCACTGGCTAGGCGCATTAACCTCATGGAGCCTACGGGGTTTTTTTCTCACTTTTTTCTTCTTTCTTCCACAAAAAACTCCATTGAGAAAGATGCTTCAGTCATGACAAGGGAAACGCGGCATCCATTCTGTGCCTTTTATATGGTGAAGCGCCCTCCAGGGACTCCCATGCTCATGTAGACTGTAAAGGGTTCTGACTGTAGGCTATGCGTCATTCTTTTAGAGTTCAGCCAGACGGAGCCAAGCCTCACTCAAACATTAAGAGGAAATTCTAGTCACGGTGTATAACAGCAGCATACAGAATCCACGTGAATGTGATACTGTTGTCCAAACAACTTAGATGAATTAGAATATGAATGAAACACTTTCTTTCATGTCTTTATTGAACTAGCTTGGCTGCAACTGACGGACTTCTACACAATTATCCATGTGTAGACATGTCTCTATTTTTAGGGCTATGAGTGAAAATATGAAATTGAAAGAGGGCATAGTGGCTTAGTGGTTAGTCCGTTTGCCTCGTTCTTCGGGGGTTTCCTGATGGTTCTCCGGTTTCCTCCCCAGTCCAAAGACGTCTTGTAGGCTGATTAGCATTTCCAAATTGTCCATAGTGTGTGAATGTGTGTGCGATTGTGCCCTGTGATGGGTACCCCTTCCAGTGTCCCCCACCCTGTGCCCCAGAGGTCCATGGGATAGGCTCCAGGCTCACCATCAACCCTGTGTAGAATACGCGGTACAGAAAATGGATGGATAGATGGATGAAATTGAAGACTAAATACAACCCATAAACCCCAGATCAAAATGGCTGGGGAATTACTTTCTTTCAAACACAATCAGTATTCATAAACCATATATCACTAAAATAAATCTTTGACAGACTGAACAGGATGCTCAGCAGGTCAACCTTGCATTATAGTATGATTAGAAAACCCACTCCCTATTGGAAGCACTAAAATAAGATCACCACATTTAGCAAGTCTGCCTTTTCTTGACCGGTGCAGAATACTGGCAGCCATCTTATCTCTCACACCATCTCTTGGTGCTGTCAATCAAATTCCTCCAGACGCTTCAACCAGCCAATCAGATTCTCTGCATGTGGGACAGGGTGGTGAAGTGGCAAGGCTGTGATAGTCAAGTGACATTTCAAGGTGCCATCTTGAAATTTGTTGAGATTTGATGGTTTGTTCTTACACTGGGGTGTTCTGGCAGTGTGTGCCTTAAAATAAATAGTACGATGCCTGATTTACAGGACAACTCAATTATACTCACAAAGGTATAAACCACATTTTTATTCTCAGTCACAAATGAATGCACAGCCAAATTTAGTCTGATGTTTGAAATCAGTATGAGAATGGCAACGCTATATTAATAGCAAGACATAGAAGAAGCTATCTGCTCGTCTAAAACATAATCTATTTCCATTTCCTTTCAGGGAGAAAGCTGACTGCATTATTCATAAGCGTATGCTGTTTTTTTTTCTCAGCACTTATAACATTGTAGCAGCTACAAATCATATAGTACATGTCTCTATGGGTGCGTTTTCTTTTGCTGTGCTATTACCTGTTGTTGTGATTGATGATGTGTGTTGCTCGCGGTTTTGTTTATTAGGCTATCTGGCGTTTTGTCACAAGTTAGTCGTACACAACTTGGTAAACTGCATCATTTGTTTTACTGACTGCTTCGTGGCTTGTGTTCATAGCACTAGAGCGTACTAGTACTTTCACCAATCCTGGTCTCTCCCTGTTCTTATTACAACTATCTCACACTTCTGGTTACTGTTTTAAATAGTGGACATTTTGTCTTGTAGCACAGTCAGCTCCTTTAACAACTCTGTGTGCTAGGATTGCAGTCTGGTTCATATGTTGCAGGCAAATAATTAAATGGAGTTACACGTGTAAACAATGGACATAATAAGATGACCAACCTGTTTAAAAATAGCTAAGATGTCTAAAAATGCTAATGTCGCTAGGAGGCCTAAGGGCCAGTTAATGTTATGGTAATAGTCTCCATTAGCGCTCACATTGGTTAATGTATGAGCCTATTTGCTATTAGATGCAATTAGCTTTAGTCTGTTTTTGGGTGTAGGATATATTTTTCTAACATTGCACAATGTCACCAGTTAAATGGCTTGGTGTATTTGTTACTGTATTGTGTTCTTGTGTTATTAGTTTAGCTTCATATTTAGAAAGTGAGACACAAGACACCTGACATCACTCCACTTCCAGATTTACGTTCTTTATATCTATGTCCGGAGATGATGTTTACTTGAGACCATATATGGAAATGAGAGCAGCTCTGAGTGGTTGTGCCAATGGCTGTTGGTGTGTCTTTGCGTCCTGATATGGAAGTCAGTCGTTCTATTTACATGTTCTATTTTCTATTTTTTAAATCACTCCTTCAGTCATTCCCTACTTATGAATAGTGCACTGTATAGGTGTATAAGGGCAGCGGTAACATACACTCTTACTAGTGAGTGCTCTGGAAACACATAATTGTGACCTACAGCCACATAAAGAACCCAAACAAATTATCCAGCAATCTGAAACCACAAAAATACAGAAAAGTTCAAAGTGATTTTCTGTATTAAATACAATACTAACAAGTACTTGTTTGGTTTAGTCATCATTCAGAAACATTGTTCATTTATATTTATATATTTAATGCATTGTGGATCATTTGTAAACAGGATTTATGCCACATTACAGGTAATAAGCTGTATAGAGTCCACTTTGAAGAACAGAGCTGCGGTCTAAATAGTGCAATATACAGTGAATTCACATCAGCAGATTTTGTTAGCTAGCAAGCTAGCTAGCATGAGCTAGACTTCTGAGTTCATATTCATAGATGTTTATAGCTAGTCAAAGCAACATAAGCTAAGCTGACAGGCGTTCTGACTACAATTTAAAGTCATATCCAAAGATGATCATCAAAGATGATCATACTAAAGCTTGCCAAGTAGCTACCAAAGCTAACCTGACTAAATTTCAGGGGGTGTTGAAGTCATATCAGTAAAGGTTCATCATTTTCACTTTAGGAAATTAAAAACATGAGAAAACCTTACAGGATGTCTGAGAGAACTATTAGGTCACACATATATATAATTCTGACTAAAAATAGCTAACTACTGCAGCTACATAAGCTAAACTAACAGACTTTCTAACAGCAATTTAGAGACAAATCCATCCATAAATGTTTTTTTGCTACATTTGTAGTAATAATACACATTTTTACTGAAGCTAGCCAAGAATCTACATAAGATAACTTTTCTGCACAAAGAACAAATTTCTAAGAGGATTAGGTCATATTTATAAACATTTATACTTTTAACTAAAGCTGGACAACCTGCTACATGGCATAGCCAGACAGGATTTCTAAGAGCAGGTTAAAATCCACTCATTTTTAGCATTTTACTAAAGCTAGCCAGACATGTACTTGAGCTAACCTCCACAGGATTTCTGAGAGGATTATTAGGTCATAATCTTCAAAATTAGGTTTATAACCTTCACTGATAATGCTTGCTATGTGGGTAACTTAAACTAATCGTTCTGCTAGAGGAGCTACAGGCCAGGCAAAGATTCCAGTGATATATCCGGATATAATTAAAGTATACAAGAGTGAGACAACATGAATTTAAAGAGTGTTTGGTGCCCAGAGCGATATTCTTTTTGGGGACCAGGGTTGCAATTAGAGCGAAGTACGTTATTCCGCACATACTTTGTGTGTCTAATTTGATATCATCATCTTTTTCTTTTCTTTTCTTTTTCTTTAATACGTATAAATGCAGAAAGCATTAGCACTTCCAGTGCTCGGTCCTATTTTAAGATTTGAAAGTACCTCTGTGCCAGCCTACGGTATGTAAATATTGCCCTTGTGTTCTTAAGAGATGTTGGGGCCACTGCAGCAAAGATCTCGACTTTTCTCGCCTTTTCTTCCCTCCTAGCCGATCAGAAATGCGCTTCACAGCGCCCACCAACAGAAGATCAAAGACCAAGGAATAAATTATCCCTCACACATCGGACAAACACCACATTTATAACACTTGGATCAGATTCTGAAAATGGTTACGAAACCAGGGGTGTCTAATGCATATTTAAGGAAATCTTTAATATTGAATTTACAATAATTAGCGAGTGTGGGGTTTTCTTTCCCAGCATTTGTTAATTAGAAGCTCGAAATGTAAATGAAGTTTGAATTTTAATGCAGCCATGCTGAATAAGTTAGAAGGCTTCAGACAAATGTGTTTCAACTCATTGATTATTCACTCGACAGTGTTACAGTGGTAACGAAGAGTTAAGGAGGAACTGCAGGAAGCAGGTAATTAAACCTGACTGATTGCAATAATGAGCAAGTGAGAGAGAGAGAGAGAGAGAGAGAGAGAGAGAGAGAGAGAGAGAGAGAGAGAGAGCAATTCACAAATTCACATAGATCCAAAATCCAAAAGAAAAGCTGCAAGTCTACAACCATTTTTTCAACTAAGCTCCCAACTCAAGCCATGTCTCATTTCATTCATTTCAGCAGAGCAGTCAATCCTCAATTCAGGTGGTACGTCTGCTTATTAAAACATCCTGCTATGCCATTTCAGCCCTTTTGTTCTCTCGATGGAGAGATGGCACTAGGCATCTACGGCGCTACAATTTATGACCATGAGATGGCTTGACGACTTCTGCACTGGTGACCATAAACGAAAGCTAAGAGGGTGACTGCCCAGAAGGTCATCCTTTTTTAACAACAATTGTCTTTTTGGTCAATAATATTCCTGCTATAATTTCACTACTAAGTAATTACAAATAGGCAGTCAGCTTTTTTATTTTTTTGCACATACAAAAATGTCAATCGAATCGGTAAGAACTTGCCACTGCAAAAATTTACCAACTACTGTTAAATGCTTCACAATTGGCTATAGTGGAAATGATGCTACACTGCCACCCCGATGTTACGATCCGCCATGCCACCACGTCTTTAATATAAAACCAAACAAAAGCTGATGAAACCAGAACGATAGAAACATACATAGTGAATTTGGACATTTGGAGAGAAACATACATAATGAACTGTGATTAACTTCTTCCTTTACTCAGAGATGGTTTCATTCCTGCTCTTAAACATTAGTATCCAAAGAGTCATAAATTCAGTGCATGTAACCTCATCATCTCATTATGGTGATGCGAAAACAGTTGCTACGCTTGATAGACGCTTGTTGGGAGATTCTAACAGGAAGCTCACCCACTCACATACCACAAATAGCCCACCGAAAATGTTATAAAAAGCCTTAAGGCCCACTTTCCGCTGATTTTCATCCATCCGGCCTCACACCACACCACTTTGAATGAGTAATCCTCAAAAAGGTGAGCAGGGGGGGAGGAGGACAGAGGAAGCAGGAAAGTGTCCAAGCAGGCGTAGGATAATGCGAGTTTCTCAAGAAACAACGGGAGAAAGAATGTTATTAGCACTGTGTCTGACCAGCACACAAGAAAACGCTCCGGAAAAGTGCCTGAGCTTAAATTGCCGCTTTCTCCAAAGATCTAGGCCACAATCATCAATGTTTAAAAAAAACCCAGAACCTCATCACACTCCCACTGACACAATAAAACGACATTCATGCCGAAAATACTAGATGCGTATAGTTTTAGGAGTAGTCAGGTTGTTGAAAAATAGACAACCTGAGCGACCATTTAAATCCTTCTGATTTAGCCTGGAGAGCTTTGGAGAACTGTAGAGACTGGAAATGACGGGTATTAAAATTAAAATGCGACTTTTCTTTGTTTGTTCTGATTTTAGGTCAATATGCCCTGTCAGTTGTAATCAGTAACGCAATTTGATATTGCTTTTAGATATACAGGCTTGATATGGAGTGTATTATTGTAATGAAGCAAACATCATCTCTGTATCTGTAGCGTATATTAGTAGTGTCTGCCACTGATGCGCGTCACAATGGCAGGTTTATTCTAAATGAATAAGCGTACTATTTACTGTTTCTTTGTATTTGTATCGAGTCACACCATTCGTTCTTATTTGCCGTGTGGTCCGATATTTCATTTCTGAGGTAGCATCTCTGGCACAACCGGGGTCCCATGCGGTTCGGTATCATGCTGCAGAGCTCCAAATCCCATCCAAATGATGATTCTGAAATGTAAAGATCACCACCTTTATCTACATCGACGGATGTGTATCCTTATATTCTGCCTGGTTCGGAAAAACCCAATTAATCATGTTCATCACAAAACAAAGCAAACCAAAGAATAATCACAACCATATGGCAAATTCATCTGGAATGTTTCTCTCCAAGAAAAAAAATATAGATCATAAACAAGTGGGATCTCCCCCAACAGATTTGAATGATGACATGCCTATTGAACCCCTGGGGTATGAGCTATCATGTCCGAATAAACAGAACTGAGAGTACATTAGGTTACAGATTACTAGCTGTTACCCACGTGATCTCAAGAATATTCTCATTTAGCTTTAAAACAGACCACTGCATAGTGCTTCATCCCGAGCGCGTGCGAACCCAAATTGCATGGACGAAAAGCCAGCGAGAGCAGAAGTTAATGGAGTCTGAAATGAAGTGAAATTGGAACAAAAGGCCCAGCGTTCAGGAGTGAAGCTCCCCGGTGGATTATAACGCGAACAATGAGCGCGCGCGCGGCTTCGGCTGCTGGGTGGCAGAAGCACCGGATGCGACTGACAACAGCGCGAGCATCCCATAGAGCACAAACCAACCAATATAAAGCACACTGGTGCACATTGTAAATCCTAAAACAAAGCTTCTCCATCCTCGAATGCATTCAATCGTGGAAAGTATAAGGCTCGCGCATGACGCTTGCTTCCAATAAACCTAGTCCTTGTGTAAATTGCATAGTGTGGATCAATTGAATAAATGCTTGCAATGAGGGTGGGGTGCACGAAGTCAAATAAAAATGCAAAACACAACTGCAACCGGGTGTCAGGATGAGCTAAATATTGCGTGCATTGTTGTTATTATTTTAAAATTTCCGTCTACCTTCTGTTGTTCGGACCAATTCATGTGCGCTCGCGCGTCATGTCTCTCAGCGCGAGCGGCTCTGGATCGTAATTCCGCGTATCCGGAGCGCGAGACAGAGACTGAGACAGTGGCTCAAAGCTTCTGGAGTTGCAGGTTAAACCTCTCTTCGACACCGTTATCTCCGCGCCCCCATTTTCGTGCACAGGCGTTCGTCAGCTGCACGCTCGAGAGTAGAATAGGAGGTGGTTGATGTCATCGATACTCCGAGGTAAAACGCTGTCTCTCCTCCTTGATACCCTCCCTTACCTCCAAGCCCCGCCCCCTCGCTCTCCAGTCACGTGACGGAAGGCGCTCAGCATCCTCAGAGAAGCTTGGTGAGAGTGAGGAACAGCTACCGTGCTCACATGCGGTTTTTCTCCAACCAAGGCTCATGGAGTCAGACGTAGACTAAGAGTGAACGGAAAACCTTTGTTCCACTATCTAGTGTAGTGTTTTTCCTTGTTTGAACCCATTTTCATCCCAAATGTTTCCCAACTATGGGTGTATGTGGATTTTACTCCACAGAAAGCCCCTGAGGAACAAAGTGTACCTTTTCCAAAAAAGCTGTGGAAAGGTCAGTGAACATATACTGAACTGGAAAAAATGTTAACTACACTCTCAGACAAATCACCGGGATGGTAGACTTTATTGTGTACATTTTATCTGGAGATGTGCATGTATTGGCCCATCCTCTAAAAGCTAATTAAAGGTAGGTCAAGATAGGTCCCTAAGGTCCAGTTATTTAAAATGTATACTATATTCATGTTTCATGTAAAAGATGCATACTGTTCATTACACATAACGTGAAATAGTTCAAGCCGTTTTTTGTTTTAATCTTGATCATTACGGCTTACAGCTCATGGAAATCAAAAATGCAGTTTCTCAAAATATTAGAGTATAGAATTTATAATACAGAAATGTTGACCTGAGATAAGCTCTAATCAGCTAATTAACATGCAAAGGTTTCCTGAGCCTTTAATCTTTCAGTCTGGTTCAGTACACACAACCACAATCACGGGGAAGATGAAAGTAAATTTTGCATTTCATTTGGAAATCAAGGTCCCAGAGTCTGGAGGGAGAGTTGAGAGGAACAGAATCCAAGAATTATCTGCTGGTGTTGGTCCACTGTGTTTTCTCAAGTCCAGAGTCAATGCAGCGTTTACCAGGAGATTTTAGAGCACTTCATGCTTCCGTCTGCTGACGAGATTTACCTGTCCACAGTGCCAAAACTACTAGTAACTGGTTTTCTGACCATGGTATTACTGTGCTTGATTGGCCAGACAACCCGCCTGACCTGAAGCCCATAGAGAATCTATGAGACACCAGACCCAACAATACAGACGAGCTGAAGGCCACTATCAAAGCAACCTGGGCTTCCAGAACACCTCAGGAATGCCACAGGCTTATTGCCTCCATGTCACACTGCACTGATGCAGTAATTCCTGCTAAAGGATTAAACCCCCAACCAAGTAGTGAGTGTATATATTAGTAAACTTTTCCAGAGGAAACCCATGTGAGAAGGATTGAACCAGGGACTGTGGAGCTCTGAGATCGTAATTCAGTTCAACCAAATAAATTTTACCTTCAAACCTCACACGTTTTACTTGGACCGATCCCATCATCTGTTATCATCTTATTGCTTATTAAAAATGAAAATCAATTTCTCCTTCTTTTTATTTAGATAATAGATATTTAGACATAGATGTTGATTTGGGAAAAGACACTAAAGAACATTTACGCTATCAGGGTCACAAAAAACAGGAGCTTCCAGCAGTCTTAAATAGAGGTTTAGAACCATTGAGACTCTTTCTAGAGCTGGAGTCCAGCCAAAGTGAGTAAGCGGGGGAGGTGTTAGTCAGGGACGTGATCGGGCCTTTACAGCTGCATAGCCAGACAGAAGATCCTCGTTAGAAAAGGTTCAAATGCATTTCTAGTCCTCATACCATGAGAAGCAACATTCTGATGCAACCACGATTGAATTTTTTCCTCATTACCAAGCATTACCACCTAGAGGAAACCAGGCACTGTTAATCACCAAGACAATATACATGTGCACAGTCATGTGAAAAAATAAGTACACACCATGGAAATTGTTGGCTTTTTTGACATATTTGGACAAGCAAACATCTGATCCTCAAAACCACAAGGAAAAATGCCTTTTTAAAATCATTTATTCACCAGAAATATCAATAAATTTGATATTGTTCTGTGGAAAAAAGTCAGCATGCCTCAGAAGCTAGTATTGCTCTCTTTAGCAGAAATAACTTCTCGTAGACGTTTCGCATAATTGTCCACCAGTCTCTGATATCGGCTTGCTGGAATTTTTGAACACTTTTCCATGCAATATTCTTTCAGCTGCAAGATGTTTCAGTGTTTTCTTGCATGTACCGCCCGTTTCAAATCCACCCACAACATTTCAATGCGATTCAATACCGGGCTTTGACTAGGCCATTCTATAACCCTCCATTTCTTCTTTCTGAGGCATTCCTCGGTGGATTAGCTAGTGTGTAAGGATCATTGTGCTGTTGAAAGACATTTCAGACAGATGGCCTCACATTATCTTCAAGCACTCTTTGATATGATGCAGAATTCATAGTTAAATCAATGAATGCAAGCTGTCCAATCCCTGAGGCAATGAAGCAACACCAAACCATAACAGGTGTTTCTCCTGAAAGGCTGCCCTTGGTCACCACCAAACATGTCTGCTCTTACTATGGCCAAACAACACTCTCTTTGATTCGTCTGTCCAGAGCAGATTACTCCAAAAGGCCTGGTCTTTCTCTATATGCTCATTGGTAATTGTAGTCCTGTTTTAATGTTCTTTTTAGACAGCAAAGGCTTTTTCCTGGCGCACCTCTCATGCAGGTCAAGTTTGTACAACCTCTTTCTGATTGTAGAAGCATGCACTTTGACACCAACAGTTGTAAGACTTCGCAGATCCTGTGATGAAATTTGGGGGTTCTTGGAGACTTCTTTTTGCATTAGACGGTCTGCTCTTTTTAGACGGTCCTCAATTTGTTGGGACGGCCAGTCCTGGACAAATTGGCAGTTTTGTGAAATCTGTACCACTTGTAGATGTTTTTCAAATAATTTAAAGATCATTTTAAATCCCTTGCCAGACTCATAGGCATCCACAGTCTTTTTTTCTGAAGGCCATACAGAACTTTTTAGATCTTGGCATGATGACATCACACACCTCAATAGCAAAGGGAACGCCAGACACTAGATATGACAGGGGTATACATAAGACAGGTTCCACCTGCACTCCCTAAGCAGCTTCTAATCACTGGAACCCAATCTTCAATATCTGAATCTAATTTGATGGATTTGATGGTTTTTTTTTGTTCATTTTAATTGTGAAAATGTCAATTTCGTGTCTCATTTGATAGAGTGCAACACATTTATTAACAGACACTGTTTCAAAGAGGATCAAATCTTTGCTTGTCCAAATACATAAAAAAAAAACTTTTACTAGCATTTTACCTACTAACAATTTCCTTGGGGTATATCTATTTTTCAAACATGACTGTGTTTGTGTGCGCACCGTATACCCATCTAACCACTCTGATTGGATAAATTACAGCGTATTGGCTAATGTAAAATTATACAGTAAAAACTGAACCGAACATCCTTTCACCACACCTCATTCTGTTTGACTTTCTAGTATACAGTTGTAGAATAATGATTTATATTCCATTGTCTGGGGTAACCCAGAAGAGGATGGGTTCTGGTCTGCTTCCTCCCACGGTTTCTTCCTCATGTTATCTCAGAGTTTTTCCTTGCCACTGACTTGCTCATTAGGGGCCTAACGATAAATCTATATCTAAATTTCTGTAATAAATGTATATTGTTAAAAATGCTATACAAATCAAAATGAATTCAAATTTGAAAAATTAAGCCAATTTAGTTTTGAATGGACACTCTACAGTCAGGTGAACAGGTGTTATGTGCAGTCAAGTAAAACGAGTCCCTCCGTGTAAAAAACGAGTCAACTGTAAACACTCGTGCAAAGAAAAACAAGGCTCTACACATGTAAACACAAAGGTGA
>JAOUWY010000038.1:7710778-7721601 GCA_025728095.1 Prietella phreatophila
CTTAATTCGATTAGACCTTACTTAGATTATGACCTTAATTAGATTAAGGTTGGTGTTTACATGCTAGTTTCTTAATCTAATTATGGTCTTAATTAGATTACGAGTGGATTATTGTTGTCCATGTAAACGAAGCAACTGTCAAGGTCCTGTTTAACACATCATTTATCTCCTCATAAAACCTTTCCGTGACCCTCACGGCCTGTGGATGTGGGCGGGTTCCTCCAGGAACACCACTCCCACAGGGCGAGAAATGTTTCATCTTAATTTCATGTAAAGTGGTGAAATAAGGACTTGGTATTGATTTGCAGTCACGGTGTGTGCCACACCACAACAGAGCCACCAGTTCTCCCCTGCTTCATCATCTGTAGATCACTGTATAACAGCACTGGATAGGGGACAGCAGTAAGATATATACCAGACTGAATTCAGATACTTACTAGTGAGTGCTGCGGCAATGCATCACTGTGACCTGCATGAACACACAAACTTTTGCGTTGTTCACATAAACGATGCACATGTTACCTGTTACCTAGAGAATGTAGACACTGGAAAATGTTGCAAATAATGCACTATATGGTAAATAGGGAATAAATTCAGACATACTGTGCCACATAGTAACACCGAGCTGAAATATAAACATGCATTCAATGCTTAAAAAAACCCTGACTGGCCCAGTTCAGAATGGTTTTCTGATATGATCTCAAAATAGTTTTCAAATTTACCACAGGAATGTAGGTTGTAATCTGAAAAACAGGAATCCCAAAAAAGCATAACAACATACATTAGCAGCAGCATACCAATGACTGTTATTGCATGTAGAAAATAAAAATAACTCCACGTCCATTGTCTCTCTTTCACTCACACACACAAACACCCAGATGGATGTGATACTTGAATTTTATTCAGGCATCTCCAAACCCATTTGTACTGTCTTAAATTAATCATACCTGTCACAAGGATGAGACAAGCCTGAGACAGGATCGTTGCTTGAGAGGCTAAGTAGTGTTAGCATGTTTCAAAGTGCTTTCATTCAAGAAGGATTTAAAGTGAAACCAGCATGTTATCATAAAAATAAAACGACAATCAGAAATAAGACTGCAATAGGAGTCGTACATTTTGAGCTCGCTGTCCTACTTCGAACAGACTCAGGTTGCCAGATCTGTTGATATAAAATCCACATTTGCTGATAAAAATGCATAGATATCGATGGTTACCCCACATGTCTCGTACTGGGTAAAGTGCCAAGTCCTAAATGGGAGAAGACTTTTACAGAGACGGAAGGTGCCGAGGAGGCCGATTTCTCTCTCGTATGGTTAATGAAGTGCAAAGCATACCGCAGATCTTCCGCGAACCCGCTTGCGCTTATACAAGGGGGTAATTCATCCATACCACGCTGATGCGGCGAAGAACAAACGGACGTTCGTGTCCACAACTAGCATGACCTCATCGGCACAGCAACAGTGGCTTTCATTCATTGCTAGCCACATTAGCGATGCTTGTTCTGACCATTAACGAAATTTTTACTTGGTGCTTTGGAAGCAAAATGCATCAAATGGATAGAAACATAAGGCTATTATTTGGCACAAGAGGCCTCAGTCTCTACAATATTGTCTTTGATATTATAACATGGGGAACTTCATACCACATCATAGTATATGGGATTTGATGAAAAAGTAATCAGATCAAAATGTCTGATTATCAATACTGATGCGAGTGATGCTCTTGCATTACAAAATGAGCATGAAAAAAAAAAAAAAAAAAAGAGAAACCACTAAAACTAACCACACTTCATTCTTGTACACACATACGGCCCAGTCAGCGAGGTGCATCGTTGCTATTTATAATGCAGATTTTCAACCTTGGCTTAATCCACCCTGTCACCATTTAAACTTTATACACAAATACAAACCGGCAAAAACTGTTCATTTCCTGCTCGCAGAGGAATAAAAGGGAACATTAAAAAAAAAGAGGCAGATTACAAATAAAGCCAGAATCAAACGCAAAGTCTTTCCCCTTCAAATAGTGTTCTAGAGCATCAAAGAGTCTCAGTACTTGTGGGGTTTTTTTTTTTTTACTTCTTCAACAAGCCCTTGCAATGCAGAGAGGAAAAGAACGAGCGAATGCTGCTGAAAGTACAAATCTTTCCCTGTTTGTTACTATTAGCCTGGGATTATTGCTGAGGTTCAGATGAAGCCTGAGGAAGTGGCGAGGAGGCTTAAGATTTAGTCTGCTTGAAAAAGAGAGGGGCAAGTTGTCAAATAAAGCAGGAAGACACGGAGGCCGGTGAGGTAATGTCAGGTCTCCGTTTCGAGACGAGCCTCAAGAACAGATGAGACCTGACGTAGAGGCAAGGGGAAAGGACAGAAGAGACAAATACAGGCTCAGAAACAGAGGAGGTGATCTGAACCTGGAATCAAATTAGGATTTTGAGGTAAGATCAGTGGAGCTCGATGAAGGCCTCCATTTCTTCCGAGACGAGCCCCTTGTAGGGTACTCGGTGTCTCTCGACAGCTCGGGCAGCCAGGCATTGCAGCGTGACGTGGCTGAGAGGGTGCAGTGCATGCCTTGTTCCGCCCGCCTCCTCTAGCAGCTCGTAAGGCATCTTGCGTTGTGCATTGGTTGCGTCAAAGTGTGCTCCAGCGTGCACTAGCAGCGTCATCAGTTTGGGGCAGCCGTTACGGGCTGCCACGTGAAGTGGCGTGTTGTTGTCCGAGTCACGCGAGTCTACGTCGGCGCCACACTCCAACAGTAGCGCAGCCACGGGCAGAGATGGAAAACGCCCGACTGGGTAACGGCCCACCGCCGTCGTGTCCTTATCCATGGCCATGTGCAGGGGCGTGAAGCCATTCCGACCCCTCGGGTTCAGCTTGAGCAGCCGGTACACACTCTGCTTCTTCTGGTGCTCCTGTGCCGGGCTGCACTCCAGCTTCTCCAGCAAGAACACGAGGTGGAGGATGATGGACATGGCTTTAGTGAACTGCGCTGCGTCAGGCTGATTATCCCGCTGTGCCACGGCCCGCTCCACTTCACGCACGCCCTTGGACAGGACGCCCATCAGGTCACGGAAGGCAACGCGAGCGGCCGGTGCACCTTTCGCACGGTCTTGGAGGACAAAACTGAAAAGCTCGGCGAATGACAAAAAGCTGCTGGCTGTCATGGGGCTCAGCGGGTCCAGGTTACTCTGCTGCATGTCTAGTGCATATTTCCACAGACTGACACAGCGCTCAAAGTCTCCTGAGTCGGCATAAACAGCACCGCGGTAGCGAATGTAGTAAGACGTATCTGGGTGTGAAGGGCCCAGGATGCGCTCTCGGACCAGGAGCGCTTGCATCCGCATTTCGTCCGGGTCGGTGATCAGGGCCTCCAGCTCCTCCGCCGTGTTCACCTCTCGGGCGCAGTCATACGCCGGAACGGGCGGGCCAGGCGGAGGTTTGGACAGGAAGCCCGCTTTGCTTCCTGCTTGTCGGAGCTCCATTGCTCTCCGCCAGAAGCGCATGGTGCCCAGCAGATCGCGCTTCTTGTCTACGTAAGTCGCGCCCAGGAGCTCCAGGGCATCGATGCACTCCTCTCTCGTCGCCCTGGGCTGGTGGACGAGGTACTCGACGATGTTCGTGTGACCGGTAACGCTGGCAGCCAGCAGCGGAGTCATACCATAGCCGTCTCTCTCCATCCTGGCTTTGCATTTAAGCAGCATTTTCATGATCTCCAGACTTCCGGACTCGGCGCAGTCGTGCAGCGCAGTGTTGCCTTTCACGCTCTTGCGGTTCACGTCAGCGCCGCGCTCGAGCAGAAACTTGGCGATTTCTCGGTGCCCTTTATAGCACGAGATCATCAGGCATGTGTGTCCGTGGCGGTTCGCGACCTCCATGTCGGCGTGATGTTCGACAAGGTAACGCACGATTTCCAGGTGTCCATCGAAGCAGGCAGCGCGCAGAGGAGTGGAGTTGGTGAGGGTCGTGTTATTCACAGACGCGCCGTGTTTTAAAAGCGTTTTCACAACCGGTAAATGCCCCGCGGCTGAAGCCGCCCAGAGAGGCGGAGCTCCTTCAATCGTCTCTCCGTCAAAATTAACCGAACCCCCGAGCTCTACGTTCGCTTTACAATATTCAAGTAAGTAATTTACCACTTCCAAGTGCCCGTACCGGGACGCGACCAGGAGCGGCGTGCCTCCCTGCGTCTTCTCCACGGCGAGCGCCTCTAACTCCTCCGGAGTTTTGTTGCTCAGCAACTTCTGGATAAGTTTCAGCTTACCGTCTCTCGCCGCGTTAAACACCGCAGTCGTTATATCCATTTCCCCCGAATTCACCACGCTCAGACTGCGTGGGAACACCAAAACATAACTTTCCCTTCGCGTTTAAACTCTAAAACCTCCGTGAATCTCCGCCTCTCCTCTGCGTTTTCTGCCATTTTAAGGCTACAATCAAAATGGCGTCGGTCTCGTTTGACACCTCTGTTTACCGTGTGCGCTTGGGATTCTGGGCATTGTAGTTCAGAACGGTTATCTTAATTGGTAGAAATGTTTACACTAGAAATACAATTCCCATAATTCATTACTCATAATCAAACATCTGACGTCACGCTTTGTTCGCCGAGACTGAAAGGAATTGTAGTTTTGTTTTTTGTTTTTGCCCAGCATTTCAAATCGGTTGAGGTAATACGTTTAAAGCCAATTGGTTGAAATCACTACATTCCCATGATGCATTTGACACGATTGAGGTCGTATAAAGACGTAAAAAAAAGACTGTTGTGATACTGTATGAATAGCTTTGCTTATTTGATATTTTAATTTGATTTACATTTTCATCGTGTGGATGATTTAATTTACACAACAGGTTTACATACATAAATCTAGCCATTAACTGAATTAATTCTCTCTCTCTCTCTCTCTCTCTCTCTCTCTCTCGGCTAGTGTTACAAGCAAACCCTTACATTTAAATACAAATGAAATTTGGCTTATGATAATGCATCATCAGTTTTAAAATGCTTTATTATCACATACATGCTCACATCAGGTACACAAACAATATCCTGTATACACAGTCTACATAATGGAAAGACATTCGACATTTTTACTGAGTTGTTCCTTTTTTTGTTTAATTCGTCCAACACGAAAAAAAAAATCAAATCAAAAATACAGATTCAAAAACGAATGTCGGAAAAGATCAAATAAAAAACGTAGGGTAAATGAATAATCTCATTGTTGTGGTGCATTATAGTAAAAAGTGCATTTTATGAAAGCTTGCACAGATAACACTTTGTGTAATCAACTGTGTGGTAAATTTAGGCTATTTTGTATCCTTCTTCTGCTTCCTCTATCTATATTTTCCTAAATATCATCATAATCTTTATACCGGTCATCTGTGAGCTTTTTTTTGTAGTGAACATTCTGACTCTGGCTATAATCTCTGTTTTAGAAACACACATTTTAAACCATGCACATTATTCCAACTACATATTTCCATTATTCCATCTGTACACCTTTCCCACACTGCGGCTGGCAGGGGTCTGATAGGCCGATTGCTCCCGGCGCTGAGAGGTAGACTGGGTTTTGTTGTTGGTCTCTTTGTTCAGTATCACAACAAAATCACTAGTCTTCCACTCAGCACTGCAGGTCATTCAGGCTTCAATAGACAGATGTGTTATATATCTGCAAAAAAAAAAAAAAATTTTATATATATATATATATAAGACCTTAGTACAGTGGAAGGAATCACGTTGTGCACAATTGATTTTCTGCACGCAATTATCTAAAATCACTTGGCTGTTTTTAACTGTATTTTAAACATTTTTATTACAACCATGCTTTATAATCATCATGATACTAACTCATGTGATTCTTGCATGTAAAAAATCCAGTCTCTGCATCATTCGCTTGATTTGTATGTATCGTTTGACAGAAGAGCGAGCAAGTGTGGGGTTAGTGCCTGTAACGAGCCCTCGCACTGACGCTGTCCTTTTCTTCTTCCGTAGCACTGGCTCAAAGTGGCTCTGATAGAGGCAGTGGCGACGTGCAGGACCCGCCGTGCCATACAGGCCCCCTCCTCTCTCTATTTTCATTGCCTTTGTACCCCCCCTCTTCTCTTTCATTACTTGCTCCCTCAAACACACACACACACACACACTGAAGTGCAAATACTGCCCTCATCATGTGGGCATGTGTCCTTTCAGAAGCCTGTTGACATTCGGTTTTTCCTTTGTTGGGTTCAGCAAAGCCTCCAGGTCTTCTTGAAAGGTATGTGTGCTGTGTGTGTGTGTGTGTGTGTGTGTGTGTGTGTGTGTGTGTGTGTAGCAGGAAATAGCCGGAAAGACAGAGGAAGCATGAGAAAGTGGGATCGGGTGAGAGAGGCAGCAATGAGAGAAAGACTGAGTGGGAGAAAAGCAAGACAGCAGTGATGATAATAAACTGTAATTCTGTTTTCACAGAATGGTGGGTTTGATCCAAGCAGTAATGATATCCCCACCGGTCAGTGTCACCTGCTGTTCACAATAATCCATCATAATCTGCTCCCCCAGATGCACATCATATCAAGATTCAGCTCTCCTTCCAGACTGACACACTCGCACACCCACACCCACACCCACATGCACAGACACGCTAATCACGGTCCTTCATCTGTGCTGTGTTTCACGGGCAGCGCTGGTAGCTATGCAACAGGGCTGAAGCAGCAGAAGGGGAAGGGGGTGGAGAGAGATTGACCTGGACGATGATGATGATGATGATGATGACTGTCCTCAGCAGCAGGCAGAGACAACTTACCTGTGGCTGCTCAGAGCTCAGAGCTTCCCAGATGCTCAGATTTTAGGCGCTAGGATATTATCTGTGTTGTTTGGGCTGGTCCTTTAATATCGCCGCCTGGAGTCAACCTGCTGGTTGCATCACAATACCATCTATTTATCAGAACATATGGCCCTTTAGATAGCATCAGATTAAATGAGGCTTGCCATTCATGTTTTGTAGCTTTTCTCTGTCTTGCCATTACACCTCTTGTTTACTAGTGCATCCAAAGCTTTCACAGCATCTGGTTGTTGTTTTTTTTTTTTTTTTGGTTTGTTTTTTTTCCCTTCCAAATCCAAAAGAAACAAAACTCTGAGTTTGTATAAACGCACAAACATTTTTACAACGCCTAAAAACATTTCCGAGCATTTTTTAACAAATATATATATATATATATATATATATATATTTCTGAGCTAAAATCAAAGGCGAAGAGGAAAGCCGGACTCGGGAGCTGTTCGCCACGTCGGTGCTGAAATACGCCCTGCGCGCGCCCGTGGCCGGATCCCAAACGACTCCTTATTGCAAAATCCAGTGCACTACATAGGGTGCAGGAGCCATTTTGTTCACCCCTATGTAGTGCGCTTCTATAGGGAGGAGAGAGCCATTTGTGATTCAGTCCATGACATTCACCATTCGCTCTTCCGGCCGAGAAAACTTACCACCTGTTGCACAGAAAGTTTCAGCTCCTAAAAAGCGACAGTGACTCTCATTACTCGCGTTTTCTCGTGTTTTCTCGTATCAGTAAAAGCAGATCAGAAGTCTAAAAGTCGGTGCAAAAAAAAATCTTTTTTTTTCCAAGGCTAGGCTATTCCAGATTATATATCCTAGGTGTTACAGCTCATTCTTATCATCGGGCGGTCATAAAAACAAGCAAATACGCACAGCTCCAACACTGTAAAAGGCTACAAGTCTCATGTGCTGAAGAAAAACGCCTCAGTTTGGGAAACAGTCGGATGAATTCTGTTCAAGCCACACACACACACACACACACACACACACACACACAACCTAATCATATTACTCACCAAGCCTCAACACGCCTGATCAACAGGTGATCGGGGTCGGGGCATCTCTCTCTTTCTCTCTCTCTCTCTCTCTCTCTCTCTCTCTCTCTCTCTCTCCATCAGGAACGTTGCGGCCGCTACGCTCGTTGTCTCCGGCTGCCGTCGAAGCAGCTGTCAGTCATGTGTCCCCGCCCACTTTGCGTCGGACGTACCCGTAGCGGTGATGTTACTGGGCGGCTCACAGAGAGATGAAAGCCTGTGTGTTTATATACCGTCCGCGCCAGACGGAGGGACGGCTTATTACCGGTGACGACTCCGCGATCCGGCCAATTGCGTCTCCCCTTCTCGCATTTTTTACAAGCGCCTTCTAATCGCCAAGGCTCTCAGGCAGGCAAGAATAAAAAAGGAAAAAAAGAAAAGAAAAAAACAATCATAACCAATGAAGCCATATGCTTCGTAAATATACTCTCATTAGACGCGTAAAATGTCCGAAGTGCACGATGAAGCTTGTCCATAATGACTCAGTGATGCGCGACCAAAATGGCCGCAGGTTTCCATGGGCTGCGTCCCAAATTGCATACCATACTAAATAGCAGGCTATGGTTTAAAAAAAAAAAAAACCGTTGGTTGCTATAGTTACTAATTTGTCGTATTATTTAGTGTGGGAAGTATCTAAGGTCTTAAGGAACAAGACACGGCACATGCTGGAGTTTGCTTTAAAAGATGCTCTTTTGCTTCTGTTTATTCATTTAGACGAAAAATAAATAAACAAACAAACAAACAAACAAACAACGGTAATATTCCAAGTATGTTGGAGGCTTGCAGTCTAATCCATCAGGACTGTTCAATATGTAGCCTACAGTTTGTAGTGACAAAAAAGCAAGGGCGCAACAGGAGGTGTCATATCACATCACAGTAATTAACTAGGCCTAGATTCCATCAGATTGTAATTGTAGCCACTGTAAAAGGAATAAGTATAAAAGCGACAGGCGACCATTCATTTTCTGTTGACATGCTCAGAGTTGTGATTTTAGGGATAGCAGCAGGTGACAGCTAGACAAACATCATATGTCTAGATATGAAGCCATAAAGCGAGAAATCTAAATAATGGGCTTGAACGATTTCTCAGATCATAGTGTTTAGCACGTTTGCCTCGCACCTCCGGGGTTCGAATACTGCCTCCAGCCTGTGTGCACGCAGTTTGCATTTCGTCTGTGTACTCTGGTTTCCTCCCCCAGTCCAAAGACGTTCGTTGGAGGCTGATTGGCATTTCCAAAATGTCCGTAATGTGTGTGTGTGATTGTGCCCTACGATGGGTTAGCACCCTGTCCAGGGTGTCCTCTGCTCTTTGCCCCAAGTTCACTTAGATAGGCTACAGGCTCCCTGTGACCCTGTGTAGTACAAGCGGTATGGACATCTTCTACCGCTTACTCCTTTTCAGGGTCACGGGGAACCTGGAGCCTATCCCAGCATAGGGCATGAAGCAGGTACAACCGGGACAGGGTGCCAGTCCATCGCAGGGCATGATCACATACACACTCATACACCCATTCATACACTACACTTTAGACACGCCAATCAGCCAAGCATGCATGGACTTGGGGAGGAAACCGGAGTACCCGGAGGAAACCCTCGCAGCACGGGGAGAACATGCAAACATCGCACACACATGGCCCCGGCGGGAATCAAACCCCGGACACTGGAGGTGTGAGGCGAACGTGTTAACCACAGTGCACCCTGCTGTATGGACAATTATTTGTTCAATGGTGGAATGAACTTCCAACCTCAATCTGGACAGCAGAATCTGTCACTATCTTCAAAAAACAGCTAAAGACCCACCACTTCCGTGAACCCCCAACTAACCCCTAAAACGCCAACCCCACATTATCCTTCAAAAAATAAAATAAAAACTTACTTTAGCACTTACACCTCTACCCTGTGCATTTGCTTGTCTAGAACTCATTGAAAGATCTTGTATAGTAGCACTACTTATATTGTTCACTGCTTGATACACCGCTTTGCTTGTATTTCCTCATTTGTAAGCCACTTTGTATAAAAGCGTCTGCTTAATGAATGAATGGCAATGTAAATATTACAAAGAAAAATAAAGCTTGAGAGGATGTAGCAGAGTTCATCGGTGCCTCTGAGTCTATGTACATTATTTCATTTGCATTTAACTAGATAAAAAGCATTTACATTTGCTTTGTTTTTTTAAAAAAAGACACTGGACAATGCAAGCCCACAAGAGGCAACATTCATGATCACTACATGCCAATAAGAGACAAACAACACGAGACATGAATCTGAATGTTGGGTTAGTGGGTAAGGCTAATGAGCTTTGCAAAATTAATCATGGGCTCGTGAGTGTTAAAAATCAAACTTACACCAAAGCTTGTCAGGAACTGAGTAATATTCCGGTATCCACATACACTCAATTACTAGTTTATTAGTTACAGCTAATTTGTCACAACACTTTTTTATAAGGCTTTTTTGATTACTTTGTAGGTACACAAGTACTTCAGTATTTCCTCTTTATCCTGATTAGGGTTCTGGTGGATCTCAAGAACATTGGACACGTGGCCAATCCCTTATAACGCAACATACATACAGTACTGTGCAAAAATTTTAATCACATGCAAACAAATGCTGCAGAGCAAAGATGACTTGAGAAATAATGAAATGAAATGTTACTTTAAAAAAAATACAATAAAGAGCAGTAAACAGTAGTAAATGAAACAAAATCAATATTTGGTGTGACAAAAAATTGTATAAGGAAATGGGCTGTACGATTTATTGAGCATTTTGCAGAACCAGTCACGGTTCTTCTGGAGACGTTAACTGTCGCACTTGCTTCTTATTTTTGCAGCAAAACCCTGCAGCCTTCATTGTGTTTTTTTGTCTCAACAGAGGTCTCTTATGTAATATGCTGCTTTCTTTACTGACATACAAGCATTTAGTGGCTTAGTTCGCCTCACACCTCCAGGGTCCGGGGTTCGATTCCTGCCGGGGCCATGTGTGTGTGTGGAGTTTGCATGTTCTCC
>JAOUWY010000038.1:7830172-7843632 GCA_025728095.1 Prietella phreatophila
GATAGGCTCCAGGTTCCCTGCGACCCTGAAGAAGGAATAAGCGGTTGAAGATGAGATGAGATGACATTAATGGCAACTAAATGACATGTATATGCTTAAAACTATTATGTCTAGTCAAAGAGAATTTCAGTTTTACTTAGTTTGTGGGAATTTGCCTGTAGCTTTTTATCCTTACTGAATAGAGCTGGAGTAACTGACATGCATATTTTACTGCATCAACTGGACGTGTTTCAAATGCTGTACTTTTTCACACTTTAGTGATTTCACACTGTTAATGTCAGCCAAATGTAATGGTATCAACCGTATAGGGGTCCAGGCATTCTCACACCAGTAGCTTCATACCATTCCTATTAATCCCATTCAAGTTACTGATTAATTCATAGCAGTTACTAAATAATACGTTTCCACCTGAAACTTAACGTCTAAAGAGCAACCAGTGAAAGTACTGACGGATGATTTGAAACATCATTGTCTTAGTTTGATCGTGTCTGAGTTTAGACTGAAATAATGTCCTTTGTCCATTTCCCCAAAAAATCGATAATTGATTGTCAGACCTGAAGTCCCCATGAAACATGAAAACAAATTGTAAGTTTTGTGTTTTTTCGTACGAATATGTTAGCGTTTAAGGTTATCTATAAGATAGTGTGTGCCAAAACGTTAACAGAATTCGCATTTAAAAGATGTATGTGTACAAAATTTGCGGCCTCGCTTTACCACCGATATGAATAAACAATTTTGATGACTTCATTCTGTACGTCAGCTTCTCATCAGATTTTCTCTCCAATCAAAAGCTCTCTGAAGTGACCCGCCCCCCTCCAACATTATAAAAATCACCTTGCCTGGCTGTTCGAACATCTTCCGAATGTAAGTCGGTGAAGAAGGAAATGGCTTGAATTCGTTCCCTTACAGAAGGAGGTATTCGTGCCAGTTCACGGCTTTGTGACAGGCAAGCTCGCTTCCATGGTACTAACTGTCGAGTACGGCTTAGCCCGGGCCGTGAGGTAAGCTAAACACTATTGGCGACTTAAAAAGGCGAAGGGGCTACTCGATATCTCCTGTCCTGACTTCCTGGAACTTTAAGTCATGTGTCATGATGTCACCGTGAACCAGGGGCATGGCCTAATCGATTAACGTTATGCTTTTATTTGTTCGACACGAACCCACTCGCATCTACATATAAGAAAGACAGCTCGAAGAAAACAACAATTTAAAAAAATGTTCTTGCTACTGCTTCTTGACAAGTGTAATTCTAGTAATATAGCATCACTACTCACAGGAATGCTATTTACACAAATCACTCTGAGTGACTAATGTAGATTACTTAAGAGCAATGTGAAGAAGGGGCGGGTCCATGACAAATAAGAGCGCACACCATGCTGACACACGTCCCCACCTCCAGTCTCTATTGTGTTAACTCTGGCTTCAGTCTACAAATAAATAAACATGACGATCGGTCTTAAATGTGCTGTGGCTTTATAAGGACGCTGTAAGAAGAATCAGTGGAGCCATGCTTTCTGTCTCCTCGTAGCAGAATGCTGGGGTGTCTGGAGGGCCAGTGAGCAAGAGGATATCCCAGGAGGCCATGAGGGGAGGATGGCAGAATGAGGTGGAGCAGAAGAAAAGAGAAGAGAGAGAGACAGGAGAAGGGAAAAGCCAGCCCAGCCAGGCCGGCTGTGCGTCACTCTGTCAGGACAGGTAGTTCCACTCAAGCACACGCTCAGAAGTAAGCGCTTTAAAACGTGCTTTAACTGACAGATTAGGTTTACAGTTCTGATAAATATGAACTGGTCAATATGAACATCTGTTTCTGATCATGAAATGCTCGTCATCCAGATGTGCTCAACCGAAACTGCGAGAGGAAGACTGCAGGCTGGAACTGAGCGGCTCTGAAACCGGTACAGAAAGGAACGTATCTGTGAAGTGCAGAAGGTGGGAGCAAAGTGAAACAGACAGGCTGAACCCCCATGACCAGCAGCAAACCCACATGCTTATAGAGGAAGAAGAGGATGAATATGATGATGATGATGAAGAAGAGGAGCAGGACATGCGGGCCCCTCGGGGGAAGCGTGGCCTCCCGCATGTGACTCTGAGGGAGGGAGCGGGGAAGAGGAGATGCAACAGACCGCACTCTCTGGACCTCGGAGTCCTGCTGACTCACAAAGCTACGGGTGAATCCGGCGCACAGGTAAACACTTACCGTCATTTGATTTAGTGCGATACTAAGGATTGTTCTTAACCATCAGAAGTAACTAAACCAAGTTGTTATGTTAGAATGAGCAGTACGTTTCGGTTTAAAGACTTGAAAAAAAGGCACTTATCTGATTATCTAAGTTCGTAATCTAGACTATGAACAGTGCGTGTTTGTGTGCTGCAGGAGACAGAGGGAGACAGTGGAGGTTCTGCCGGGTTCTGGAAGCATGTCGAAGCAGGACTACGCGAGCAGGCGGAGCGTCTCCGTAGCGACCTGGCTCTGAGCCGCCAGGAAAGCAGAGAGCTCCGGGAGAGACTGATGGTGTCTGAGGCCACCGTACATGCACAGGCTGACCAGCTGAAGGAGTACAGAGAACTACTGAGTGCGTGCCCTCACACACACACAATAGTTTGTACTGTAGCTATTTAATGCCATGCCGACACCTAAACCTAACCATAACCAAAAGAATCGGACCGGGCTAAAAACAGCAACAGTGAGATAAAATATCAGTAACAGCTGTTTATCATCCTCAGTAAGCTCAAACACACCACATGTCTACAAAAACATTTGGATCATGACTCGGAGCACGGAGCACTAGTCATGTGCTGTCCCTCAGGCCTTGACTCATGAGGACATCATCAGTTTTGCTTCAGTAACTGCTGTGCATCTCTCCGCCAAGATAAACGATAGTCTTTTGATGCTTGGTTAAAAGGGAATTTCACCACAACACATTTGTAATATGAAACAGGGCTCACAACAGAATAAGTGCTCGTGCACCCCTGTCTTCGATTTGGAAATGATCAAGTACACTACCAGTCAAAAGTTTAGACACACTCATTCTTTATTTTTATTTCTTTTTTCCCCACATTTTATAATACTAATAAAGTCATCAAGACTCTGCAATAACACAAATGGAAATATGGGAATCATGTTGTGATCAAAATAATTGAGTATTTTAGCGTCTTCAGAGTAGACCCCCTTTTTCCTAGAATTTCCAGAATATGTTAGCATTTACGATTATCTATGAGATAGTGTGCGCCAAAACGTTAACAGAATTCGCGTTTAAAAGATGTATGCGTACAAAATACCGATACGAAAAAACTATTTTGATGAAAAGATAGAATCAAATATTTACAAAAATGAGAGGGGTGTACTTACTTTTGTGAGATACTGTATATGCTGTAAACATTTTTAGGTCGCCTCAAGTTTATATTAGTACCACTGGGAACAATTCTGATTTGGTAACGTAAGAACAGAAAGAAATTTGTGCATTAGATTGCAAATTTAACGAAAGAAACCATGGTTCATGTTCCGAAAGACTATAAAAGTCTTCTCTCGCTCTCTCTCTCTCTCTCTCTCTCTCATAGCGGAGAGTGCAGTGCAGCAGGACAGTAAGCAGGTGCAGGTGGATCTGCAGGATCTGGGCTACGAGACCAGCGGCCGCAGTGAGAATGAGGCTGAGAGAGAAGACACCAGCAGCCCCGGTATGATATTAAGAAAACTACAGGTCTCAGGTCACCAACAGCACGAATAACCCATCAAACTACACATCTTGATCAATTATGCACACCGTTTAATCAAATGTCCAGACCTTCCGTACAAAACAACACACCTTCACATATCAAACTAATTACCACACTGCAGCTATGACACAATATAATAACTACAATGGTAATATCTATAAGAGCTGGCATCATATGGTTAAACCATGAAACTATTTTGGCATAGTTATCAAAACAAAATTCTTCCACTGTACGCGTTTTGTGTTTTCTGCAGAGTTTGATGATGCGGAGTTGTGCAACTCTCTTTCCCGGCCGTCATACGTCAGTAATTCACCGCGTCAGCATGGCGACAGTTCCCAGCTAAACGACTTGTTGGTGCAGGAACTGCGTGCGCAGCTCTCCCGCTGTCACAAAGTGATCCGTGGACTGCAGGTCCGCGTGCGCTCACTCTCCGCTACCTCCGACTACGCTTCCAGCCTCGAACGCACACCGCGCAAGGTGCAGTCCATGTTTACTCACTGTTCACTGGGACAATGTTGTCTAAGACAGACTATACTTGAACTGTATACATATTTCAGACCTTTATAAAGTCCAAACGAATAATTAGAACTCATTTCAAGCTCGGAAAACACACTAAGCGCTAGTTTTAAACAAAATAATGTAAATAATAAAACCTCTGGGCTTGCATGCTCTCCCTGTTCTTCAGGGGTTTCCTCTGGGTACTCTGGTTTCCTCCCACAGTTCAAACATTACCTCTCTGTTATAGGCTGATTGCCATTTCCAAATTGTCCGTTGTGTGCGATTATGCCCTGCGATGGGTTGGCACCTCGTCTTGTGCCCCGAGTTACCTGGTATATGCTCCAGGGTGCCCAACGACCCTCTATAAGATAAGCAGTATGGAAAGTGGATGGATGGAATAAAACCTCTAAATATTAATAAGGAAAATAATAAAACCTCTAAAGAATAACACATGTCTGGGGTCTCTCTTTAAAAATCCACCAGGCAAAGGTGAAGGCTTCCGAATGCCTCTACTATACTTTGCCCTCCTTCTCTCCGCTAGGTAAACTGGGCCTTCCAAGCATCTCCTGCCCACAGCGGTTTGGAGGACGACGAGGGCTGGCACTCGGACGGGCCAGCCCTTGGACCACTGAAGTCCCACAGAGAGCTGCAGGAGCTGGTGTCTCGCGTGGCATCGCTGGAGAACCAAATCCTCAGCAGCAAATTGGAAGAAAAAACAGGGACAGAGGAGGGGAAGTCTGCCACATGGCCTGGGTGAGAAAGAATGTTTATAATGACGGTCATATTGGGTTGTCATTCTTTTATTTTCTTTATTTGATACTCATTTGATTGTTCCTACTCGAATTTTCTACTCGAGTATGGACTGGTTATCTAACATTCATATCAATCTGCACGGTTGATTCTCTGTGACCTTCTCATAATTGAGTATCATTCTCATAATTGGATTGTTGTAATGTTTTTAGTGTAACAGAAAAAAAAACTTTCAGTTCGATATCTGACTCATCTCTTTCACGTCTTCTCAGAAAATACAACACGCTGATCCAGGCACAGGCTCGGGAGTTGTCGCACCTGCGACAGAAGATGCGTGAGGGACGAGGAATTTGCCACATCCTCACGCAGCACCTGGGTGACACCACCAAGGCATTCGAAGAGCTGCTCCGGGCCAACGATATCGATTACTACATGGGCCAGAGCTTCCGAGAACAGCTTTCCCAGAGTTCTTCACTCACACAGAGGATCGGCATTAAGCTCAGCGGACGTGAGTATACATACACATTAGTGTAGCTTTAGTTCAACTATAGCAACTAAAGAATCATTGATATTGGTCTCATTAAAAAAAAAACAAAAGATAATTATCGACCCAAACATATGAAAACAGTATTTTTCTATGGCTTGAACTGAGTTCCTTACACACCTTCAGTGACTAGTGTTAATGGTATTACCGTAAAATAAAGATGTGAGCATTACCATTGTGTTATTATTATTATTATATTGCAGTATATGAGCGTTGATCTCTCCGTTTGATTTAATTCACAGGAGATCGGACAGAAGTGCAGGATGACAAAATGGGCCACGAGCTATTAGCTTTAAGGTAATCCTGTCGTCTGGGGTGTGGTTACAACTTTACATTTTTATACTGTACATTTATATTATACAGCAATGCATCAAGTCACTGTAAACTTTATAAAATGTTATACATTTTATCTATAAATAATTGAATATGATTAAATAATACATTTTAGTATTATTGCATGATGAAATATGAGCCATATTTGTGAACTAGAATTTTTTTTTTAGAGGAGGATAAATGTTTTAGCACCCCATGCCTTTTTTAACTTATGACATATTTGTGGAATTGTTGCATAAAGTGATTACTGAATATAGAAAAGACTATAAAAAGCATTAAAAGCCAGACTTTCTTGTGATGTGTACTGTATTTAATAGCAAAGTGATCTTTAGATGATTTTGGCAGAGGTAGTAGAACAGACTAAGAGAGCAGTCTGAGAACAGAAGAACAGTAGATGATGGATGAAATGATAGAGATGATGGATAATAATGTCAGATGGTAACAAACTAGTATGTATTAGTTCTTTGGTCTTATTACAGGATGTGATGCACTGCAAATGTATTTTTTTATGATTGTGACGACAGCGTATTGCAGACATTGAATCATTTTTATTGTCTTTGTTGTTATTAACAATACAGCGAATCATGTTTCATCTTTCTGTGTGTGTGTGTGTGTGTGTGTGTGTGTGTGTGTGTGTGTGTGTGTGCAGGTTGAGTAAGGAGCTCCAACAAAAGGACAAGATAATTGAGTCTCTCCACACAAAGCTGCAGCAACGCCCTGACACTCCCTCCAGCAGCCACGCCCCCTCCGAAACAACAGACCAATCTGACAGCACTTCTTTTGTGTCAGATGGAAGGGCCTCGATAAATGAGGATCTGGAACTGTGTTCTGATGTGGATGTCATCAGCGAATACGCCCAGGAGGAACCAGCTTCTAGATCAACTAATACAGGCATGTGAACAGACACAGTCACACACACTGGCACACACAGATCTACAATTAGCACGAATATGCATATGACTGTACGAACGTATAGACATGCAGTAGTATCACAGAATAAAATCAGTTCGTTTCATTGGTTATGAAAAACCTAAAAGTTTTGTCACAATACTTGAACAAGTTTACATCATTCTTCACTAGTGTAAAAAAAATCTTTGTTATTGGAAATAATAAACATATATTGTCATGGTATTTAAACACATGCATTATGTATACACTCAATGAGAATAATCGCATCTCAACCCATGTCTAAATCCCCCCTGCGTTTTCTTTCAGACCACCCCTCCTTCCTCCCTGTCCCTCCCTCTATTCAGCCCCATATCACCCCCTACAGGCCAAAGGAGAGTAAGACAGGTAGGCAGGGTCGGCGTGCTCAAATTTAGCTGTGCTGTTTGTCTTTATCTGCATATGTCTCACCCTCCTCCGCCCATCTTTAGGTATGTGTTCTGCTCCTTTGTATGGTTCTTTGTCCTTGGCCCAGACACACCTCTGGTCCGACTCCTCAAATAACTTAAGCTCTGACCCATTGCCCTTTTTTGGGCCACTGACACCACAGCAGCACCAACAGGGTCCATGCAGAATGCCAGTCCGAAGTGAGCACACAGCTTGTGTGTGTATGTGTGTGCGATTTGCTTCATTCGTAGTTTAGGCTCCTTTTTTATACTTGCATTTATTAATGCATGTACATTCCCTACTTTTACCCTTCACATTTACATAAAATTCTCTCACACTCAATATGTTTAGCTTTAAGTATACATCAAATGCCTTCACATACAATCACAGACATAGAAAAGGAGCTCGACTCAGCACAATAGAATTTATTGCATTCACATACAGCTGTTGCATTCATACAAAATGCTTTCACCACTTTTACCTCCTATGTACACGTAAAATGCATTCACATTCACCATTTATACCTCTCACATGCACAGTATCACATATACAGAAATACGAGTAATATGTCACACACCAAAATGCACTCACATTTGTAGCAGATGTTCTCAGATTTATGTAAAGCTCTACAATCACCGTAAAAGCTCTCACATTTGAACAGAAGGCTCTCGTATTCATGTAAAGCTCTCACAATCTCAGTAAAAGGCTCTCACATTTGGACTCGTCTTCATACTCATATTCATGTAAAGCTCTCGAATACACACAAAAACTTATAAACCTCTCACATTTACACAAGAAGCTCTGATATTTATAGAAAATGCTCTCGCAATCACACAAAATGCTTTCACATTCATAAAGCTTTCACCTTTGCACAAAAACATTCATTTATATACAGCTTTCATATTTACACACAATGCTCTCACATTCTCCACATTTACTTACTTTATTCAACAGTTTGAAATACAGTAGTGTTGCCTTTTACATTCACTGTATTTGCCCTTAACCTTCGCGTCATACGGAAACACCTTTGCCTGCTGAAATTAACGCTGAGACTAATGGCTAGAAACCCAACAATAATAAAAATCATGAAGCGCTGCCTCCTACTGAGAAAATGTCGCATCTTGATATGTCTGTACATTGATCCCCTCCCCCATTTTCACACCATTCAGGTAGCCTGTACAACTGAATCCTGAACCTGTTTTTCTCTGTGTGTTGAAATCAGGTTTTAGTTTACCACATTCACTGAGCAGCTATCCTCTGATGGGCTCTGCACTACCTGATCCTACACATTACACCCAGCTATCTCATCATTCCCTTCACCAGCCCGAGAAATCAGAGAGCAGCCTGGTAGGGAGCAATGCACCATGGGATATGGACAACATGGTTCAGCTAATCAGAGGCTTCACTGGAGCACCTGGTTACCAGTCGGGAAACAGCCATTCGGGTATTCCCTTTACCTCGTCTATGAAGTGACACACGTATTCACACACACAATAAAACCATGAACTCAGAATTTCTAAGCCCGATAGACGAATTTCAAAATCTGTGGTTGTGCCATGTTTGTTTGTGTTGTCAGGTGTGGACCTGATCGAGGAGCATCTGTGTCAGATCCGCACTCTGCGCCAACGTCTGGAGGACTCCATCAGGACCAACGAGAGGCTTAGACAGCAGCTGGAGACTCGTCTGGCCAACACTGCCAGAGATGGAGGTGAGAGAAACAAAAGGATTTATATCGATCATGATGAGACCGTGGAATAACTGAAGTTCTTCTTCAAGTCCAAATCTGTGATAAACTCGTTGACTTTTTTTTAAACATTCACGAAAATGTGAAAATCAAGAAATGGTGCTGTTTCTGTGACTAACACTTTCAAACAATCTTTTTTGCTTTAGTAAAATATTCTGCCTAAGTTATTAAATTAAAAGACATTAAAATTACAATACTTAGTTATTATATTATAGTAAATAATTAGTTCAATCTTGCCATTCTGTGATTTTAACATACTGAGCCTCACAGTTTTGACTATCAATAAGCAATACCATATGTTGTTGTAAAACTTCACATATGCTATTTGACCCATATATAAGTAACATATTTATAACATTAAAATGTTCTTGCTTTATTAATTTCATGGCCATACATAATAGTATTTTTTTAAATCAGAGATTGTTAGTATTTTAAGAGTTTTGGGCTTCTTCAATGAATTAAAAAAATGAATAAATTAATCAACAGTGATATTCATGAGCTTAGCTAAAGATAACTGTCTGCTTAGTCGCATATTGTCTTGGTTTGTTTATTTATTACTTTATTTATTTTGAGTGTCATTGTATTTCTATTCAGTATCTTAATTCAACTAAGGATCAAACTCTCTGAATGAATATAGGCTTACAATGAAGTTGTTTATTATAAGTGTAAAGTGCAATAAACCTAACTTAGTCTTTCATTAATTTGCTGAGTATTTTTTATATTGAGCAAGAGCATCACGGATATCACTTTATCTATTATGGTGCAGCGGTACATGCTGTAGATTTTAAATACTGTTGATGTCAAAGCAGTACGTTTCAATGTAAAGTTTGTTGTTTTGGCTCCAGAAATAAAAGAGAGAGAAAAAAAAGAGTTAACTGTATTAAAAGTATTAAGTGTAGTAAAAGTATTTCCTTTCCTGTATGTCCCACAGCAGCACCCACAAATATCTACATCCAAGGCCTGGACACTGTCACCCAGCTGTCCAGTGAGATCCGTGTGCTGAAGGACGAGAATCTGAGTCTCCAGTCCAGACTGCAGGCGAGCAGGGGTAAGTCCTCTCACCTGGAGGTTTAATATTCAGACACAGATGGGTTATGTACCAGACCACTGAGGATTATATTTGGGTGAGTAAAGCAGATACTGTGACTGCTTTAGCGTGATCAAATAGAAAAGAGACTCTATCATTTCATATCTGGGATTTAATATACGCCGACTAGATATTGAACGAATATAGAGATGAAATGTATTTGTATGAATCATATTGGAATTATTTGTCATGTAGACAACAGCGAGGAGGTGGAGCAGTTGCGGGAGGCGGTGCTGTCCGGGCGGGCACGGCTGAAACAGGCGGAGCTGGAGGCGGAGCAATGGAAGGAGGACCTGAGGAGGATGCAGACACATAGCTGTGAACAGAGTCAGCAGATTCAGCAGCTACGTCAGGAGAGGCAGAGCAACCACGAGCACAACAACAGGTAACACAGTCGGCCATAACTACACCTTTACTCACCTGGTAAATAAGACTGTGGTGGTGTTTCTAGCTTACACTTGATTTAAACGCAAAAAAGACGCTGCATTTTTGGTGTTTGTATATACGTTATGTGATGTGTGTGTGTGTGTGTGTGTGTGCGCGTGCGTGTGTGCAGGTTGCAGCATGAGGTCAGTCTGCTCCAGCAGCAGCTCTCCGAAAGCAGGCAGCTGCTGCACTCGCTGCAGTGTGAACTCCAGCTATACGACCGGGTGTGTGCAGGGAGCAAGGGCGCCCCCACAGGTGAGACACAACTCCACACGACATCTTTTCTTGGATGATGTCTTCTCTGTATGTTGAGCTCTATATATGTATGTTTAACTACAGTTCAGTTGAATAAGTGTGTTCAAAGGATGTTCAGTATGAGCATATTGTGAATAAGAGCCCTGGGATTAGCACAGCACAGGCTTTATTATTACAGCAGTTCTTGGGTATAGGTTCCAGGTGAGACTGTCCACTGAAGAAAAAAAAAACTAAAAAAATTGAGCCTGGACTGTTTTGATAAGTGCGGGTCTATAGTGTATACATATGGGACCATGCACAACAGCAGAAGGCGAGTCATAAGTGCAGAATCCTCAAGCTATAGAGGAATAAAGTATCAGGATGAACCAGGCAGATCCAGATTGCGAGAGATCATTTTATAACAAACTTTGCCTAGAAACACAGGGGTTTTAAAGTAATGATGCAGTTATTTCAAGCAAGGGATATGCAACCAATATTAAGTGTTTAATACTATCTGTTCCTATACTTTTGCTCACCTAAAACATGGGTGGTCTGCCATGTTTTAAGTTGTTTAACACATCAGGAAATGAAAGCTGAAATTCTGATCTATTGTCTCATTCATCTTTTGATCTCAAACCCGGATGTCTTCAGTGTATCGTGAAAATAGTACAATTGGCCTTGGTGTTCCAATACTTTCAGAGGGGAAATATAGATGAGTTAATAGAGTGTAACACAACAAGATGGAAGCCTAATGTGCTTTCTAAATAAATAGGCTAGCTATTTAGCTTAAGCTGGTCTTCCACAGGTGCAGTGTTGACAATATAGTGCCTTGGTGACTTTTTAGACCCCTAGAGAGATCTGGTGACTTTTTCGACCCTTATATACAGCCTAGCGAATTTTGAGCACACTGCCCTGAACTCGAGATGGCTCTTCAGCGCAGTGATGTACGAGTTGAGACTCACCATCAGCCTGCAATGCCTGACGGTGGTGCCAATCACTGTGACCAATCACTGAACACTATTGCTCCCAATGACCAATCACTGAACACCATTGCTCCCAATGACCAATCACTGAGCATCACTATTTGTCCCACCCTTGCACTCCTTTGTTCTTTGTTTTAAACTTCTTTCTTGGAGATATTAAGAAATAATAATAAAAGCAAGTAACCATTTCCTTCATGACTGCTCACTGTCGCTGCTCTTGAAAGAAAATTTTTAAGGAAGCAAAGCATCAACCCCCTTAAGCCCCCCTACACCCAGGATTGAGGTTTAATTCCTCCCTCTCACAATTTTATACCATTCCTATTAGCTTTACTACTGTCAATAATTCAAGGTTACTATACCTCAAAATGAATATCTGAATAATTATCCTGGACTTTAATAGGTTAAGCAGTTTACTAAGAACTTTATTGACTGTTGATCTCCCCACCTGCATGCAGGTTACCTCTCTGAGCTGCCATACTCCTCTTCTCCAGCTGTGGGAGAACTCAACCAGTTGCTGGTGGAGGTCCGGGCTCTACGGGCCCAGCTCGAGCGCAGCGTCCAGGAGAACAGTGCTCTGAGGATACAACTGCAGAAACAGCTGGAGCAACAGCTGTCCTCAGCTGGTCTAGAGCAGAGACCTTTATCCCTCATGCCAGCCAGCCCTCTGCGGGACGCACACTACAGGAGACAGCTGCTGTACGGTGAGGCAAATTTCTGTGTCTGGGGATTAATAAAGTATTATCTTATGTATTATTATGTACAGTATAGTGAAGCATGTTAGATTGTGATTGTTGGAAATAATCCATAACTCGTACTACTACAGCATGTGATTTGTGTAATAAACTTTTGACTTTACGTACACTGCTTAGCAAAGAATGTCATTTTGACCCAGGGTGTGTCTGAATAGCACTGACTAACATTTCATACATAAAATGTATTAATGATCATCTGGATGTCGGCATCCAGTTCAGTGTGTAAAGTTGGTCCTAATACATACTGTACATTGAGAATATCTAGCGCAGTGTAGACGTTCGGTTGAAATACAGACACTTAAGTTATGTCATTACTGTTAGTATGTAAAGTGATCGTATAGTAGAGGTAATAAATTTACTGTATATACGCCTTCTGTAAAATGTTAATCATTAAAAATAAATAAAAATTGCATTTTGTTTTATATTTAGTCCCGCCCTGAATAAGCTATTTAACATAACAGATGTTTACATATAGTCCACAAGACGCAATAATACCTGAATTTACACAAATGAACCCGTTCAAAAGTTTACATTTGCTTGATTATTAATACCGTGTAACTATTGTTACCTGAATGATCCATGCCTGTTTTTATGTTTTGTGATTGACAGTCTAAGCACGTTGAAGCGGATGCAAATGCAGATTTAGCTTAATAAAGATTTTTAAAACACACACAAAGAAACTGTAAACATGTAGCAAGGTACATGGACTAGACAACATAAACATGAAACAAGGGATGGGATAGCATAACGTGACAACAGAAGACAAGCACAAGACAACCTGTGTAGTGCAAAACGTGACTATAACAGTGTATACCAGTGCTAATTAACCGACAAATTTGAAACAGGTGAAACTAATCATGTGATGTGGTGCAATGGCTGATGGGAATAGTATGACAGTTAACACGTTTACATGGACAACAATAATCCACTCGTAATCTAATTAAGACCATAATTAGATTAATAAACTACCATGTAAACACCAACGTTAATCTAAGTAAGCTCTAATGGAATGAAGACAGGTGGAGTACTCCTGTTTTAATCGTATTATGGACGTGCATTACAG
>JAOUWY010000038.1:7849766-7860180 GCA_025728095.1 Prietella phreatophila
TGCGTGGCCGGTGGTTGATGGAGTGATGTTGCTTCCACTTGTGGATAATGGCCCCAGTGGTACTTACTGGAGGATTCTGAAGTTTTTAAATATGTTTGTATCTCATTCCAAAAGCCTTTTTATAGACCATCAATTTACACACCCAGCTGATATTATTTGCACAGATAGGGGGTATAATTATTTACGGATTTCAGCTGGTTCCTTGCTTTGGAGAACTGCTTTTTCTTAGTGTGTTCAATACTTTTTTTCCTGTGTCATTCCACTTTATTATTTTTTCCCAGATTTCTTGAGTTAATACAGATGTCTGGTGAAAATTTTATGTGAATAACCTCTGGAAAAAAATGTTGATGCGTCCAATACTTATTTCCCCCACTGTATAACCTGTAGTAGCCACGTAACCCAGTGAATGGGTCTTGAGTTCTGGCGTAGTTTATGAGCTCAAAGAACTACAATGTGATGTGGATTTTGCACTCTTAAAAATAAACTCTCAGCTAATGAAATGTTTTCCCTATAAAAAATGTTAACTTTGATGCATTTTATGACATTTACTTAGAAAGAAATACAATTTATGACTGACTCATGGACACATGATATATTACTGGCATTATGTCCCCCCCCCTGAATTTATGCATGTAACCATACACATTGTGGAGGGGAACTGTACAGTGTGTCTGGAGGAATTTTATAAGCATAACCATAGAAAGCTGGAACAGGGTGCATTTACTGTTCCATTAGTACACAGGACATTTCACGCTTCTGAAAGTCTGACATAATGAATCAATAGTCCTTATTTCAAAATACACATTTCGTAATATATTGGTTTAATATGTCTGTATTTACCATATGCATTCATTGCTAAATATGCATTTACTGTACTAAAGCAAGTCATTTTCATGCAAGTGCTGCCTCATAGTTAAACATATCCCGAGAAAATAAAGGCACGAGCTAGACTCGGATGTCTTCTAAATGCGATATGAAGAGAAAACACCAAGTCTCAAATGTTGGCCAACAACGTGCTCACTGTTTGTTCATTTTCACTTGTTCTGTATTAATGACTTAACTAGCTAACTAACTCACCCTGTGTTGTGACATTATGTTAGCTAGTTACATCGGCAGTAAACCAGGCAACACTTTGTACCAGAGTTGGGCGATATGACCAACCTATCACATGACGATACTAGAAAACGGACGCACGTTTTCTTAGTAGTCCGCACGTTCACCTCACAACTCGAGGGTTGGGGGATCGATTCCTGCTGCTTCCCTGTGTGTGCCGTGGGGGTTTCCTCAGAGTTCTCCTGTTTCCTCCTCCAGTCCAAAGATGTGCATGGTAGACTGATTGGCATTTCCAAAGTGTGTGTGATTGTGACCTGCGATGGATTAGCACCCTGTCCAGGGTGTACCTCGCCTTGTGCCCCATGCTCCCTGGGATAGGCTCCAGGTTCACCGCGACTCAGTAGGATCAACAGTATAGAAAACGCATGGGTGGATGGATGTTAGAAGACTTTTGTTTCATACATGGTATGCATCACGATATATAGTTTTGCCAACAAACTGCAAGCAAAACAGTTGTGCTGCGTTTGAAAAAAAAATGTTAGAAACTGAGTTTTACGACCGTTTAATATTTACAGAAATACATGAACACTGAAAATTAAAAACTCTTCACAGTTTACAATTTTAAATTTTTCAAATGTACAAAGCTTTAACAATTCGTTTGCTTTTCCAAATTATTAGAGTTTGTAATTGTTACTTTAAAAAGGAAAGAAAGAAAGAAAGAAAGAAATTAGCATATCATAATACACACGATATCTCCGAAAAGTATATTGTGGCGTAATTCATCGCAAGATATTATAACGCTGAATTGCCCAGCCCTACTAACTAACTAACTAAATAAATAAACGTCCACCCCTGAGTTAACTTCCACGTAAATGTAACAGTTTTCAGATTCCTTTAACAGGGTGATGTTTTGTACCTGGCGTACCTCAAAACTTTACATTTACACTATGTTTAGATCTCATTGCTCTTTTTTTGTGTAGGTAAAGTCCTCAAAGGTGCCTATCCAGGGTGTTCTGATGGGGATGGCGTGACCCCTGCGATCGCCATGGAAACCTCAATTTCAAGACTCGCCAAGAAGCGCACCAGGGAGTGCCTTCACTAAGCCGACGTCCTAAACCAGCCAGGACAAGCTCCAGCACCTCTCGTTATCCTCCCAGATCATCTGTCCTCTTATTTACATCTCATCCCTTCTTTTTCCCGCCCTTATCTTTGCCTTACCTTGATGTATATTTTTTAAAAAAAGTTTTTTAAATGACTCGTCAGACTAGTTTGCCATGTGAGACGGATATTGCGCATGTCCTGGCTGCTATAGAACGTTAGCATTTTCTAAACACGCAAATGACGCACAGAACTGCGAAATCGGTCACTACAGGAGAACTTAGACTTTATACTGAGTGTGTGGGGGAAGTGGATATTTATGTTGCAGCTACACATACTGCCTATAAATCCCGTTGAGAAACTCAGGGATTTGAGGCAAAGAAACACTAAAAGCCACATTTCATACTGTAGGTGAGACAGATCGTCAGGATCGTCATGCACTGAACTAACCGGTGCCACGTTAAAGGCTCAAGCAGCCGTCACTGAAGACGTGCCACGTCTATTCACAATAAGCTCCGAGTTAACTAACCAAGAGCACAGTGCGAGGAGACACTTGATTGGGTTTACTGTCGAAATATTCTTGTCTGAACCTCGCTGCCGGAGCAGTCGCTGATTGCCGCTTTAATCGAGTTTTAATCAAACCAGCATGTGCAATGCAACCGTGCCAGCTTTCACTGACACCGGAACTGTGTGTCTTAAATAACAATGAAAGACCGTCAGTGCAATATTATGACTTGTATTCTTACTTGTATTATCCTGTAATACTACTGAAATTGTTCTTGGACAGTATTTGCATGGGGGAGGTAGAGAGGGAGGAAAAAAAGAGGAAAATATCACCTTTGTGTTGTGCTGCATGGTGAAGTTCACCAATACTTGCCAAAGTTTCAACTCCTGGTTGCCCTTTCATATCACCTTGTCCGTGTGATTAGCCAAGACGTTCATCAGATCCCTCTTTGACATTTTTTATTTCAGCGCCACCTGAATCTGAAAGCAATATTTCGGACATGCCTCGATTAAGGAGAGCGATTTTAATATCGCCGGATCGCATCCGATTTTTTTTTCTTCTTTTCTTTAAAAGCTCATCAGCAAGTGAGCGTGTGAATTAGGACCAAATCATGTTTCTGCCATTCACAGCAAGGACACAATAAAGGTTGGTAACATCTGTGAAATTGGGCGTCGTATAGAATAGAGCTAAAAATAAATGAATGAATAAATAAAAAGTCACTCCTTACTTGCGTGCTTCAAATACGGTAACAAACTTTGGCAAGGATATGGTGGGTCAATAATTATGCTACTGATGCCACGAATAGAAGTCACAGTTTGAGGTGTTCCTTAGCTGCTTGGGTATATTTGCTGGGGTTCTTTTTTTTCCCCCTTCCCTTCAGTGCTGTATATAATTCGCTCTATACTACGGAGTCATTGTTTGGTTCACGATTTAATTTTTTTTTTGCTCTATATGCAATGGTTCAGTATCTGGGTAGCTGTGCAATACTTTTAATCGCAGTGTTAATTGTTCACTTGGAGCCAAATTTGCTCCTTCTAGGCTCCTGAGTTGGCAGTGAAGCTCTAGTGTTGTGCTCTATAGTTATGCTAGTTTACACAAAGCCACAGGTTTTAACGCCTGCTGTTATAAACCTCAAGAAGATTGTTGCTTTGCTTGCCTTTAAACCAGAGAGCTTTCATAGTTCACTCTCAGCTGTGGGGAAAAACAAACAAACAAAAAAAAAACAACTACTCAAACACTTTAGCTACTGCTTGTTGTTAGTTGTAGATACTGAAATATTTGAAGCAACAAGCCTGGCTGTGTTCACGTTCAACATTTTTCTCAGTAACGGTCAAGAAGAAGGATTAGCCTACAAGCTGTCTCTTTTTTTTTTTTAGCTTAAATTGCTATGAAGATGTCTTGAAGAATACCAGTGAAGCCATTTTCTAAAGTGAACTTGTGTGGAACTCTGCGGGCGTAAAAGGAGTCTTCTGAAGCGTTTAAACTGACAGACGCTGTAACCAGCCATGAGAAATGAAACTGTATTATTATTATTACATGTATATAATGACTGGAGGCTGTTTTGTTGCCACGGAAACTGTTGTGTTTGTGTAATGCAATAAAAAAAGGTCATGGATGCATTTGAGTCTCTGCTCTTTTCATTATATTCTCAAACACTTTGGAGAACACCACACACGTTTGTGGTAACTGCTTCATCCCAATCGGGATCGTAGTGGAGCTGGAGGCTTATCCCGGGAACACTGGACACACGGTGGGAGAATTCATCCCTGCATGGAACATCGTTCCAGAGCAGGTCACCATGCACACACACATTCGTATTCTCATTTGACGAATTCCTGGAACAAGGGAACCACTCAGTTGTGATTGGAACACACTGCATTCCAGTGGGACACGGCTGCAAGACGGTGATGAAATTTAAATACAGCACAATACTGAATGGCTTTTACTCCTCGAGCCTTTGTTTTTTTGTAGTTTCATTTTTATTGAACATTTCTGCTGAACATTTCTAGTGACTGTTACAGCTAAATATTTCTACCATTTCTAATAAACGTTTATCCTCAAACTTTTTTAAAGTGTTTAATTTTTTCAAAACAGATCCCTTTTTGGTTTGTTATTCGATTAAGAGATTAAGCACCGTTGCTTTTCAGTGTGGAACATCTTCGACATGTCACCATTGTATTTCAGTCTGGCACTTAAGATTCTCTAGGAGTAGAGGACATTATGGAACAGAAACAAACGTCAACATCATATGGCTTTTTTTTATTTATTTGCAAGCAAAGGGAAAAAAAAAACAGAAACTGCACAGCTTTACAAACAAAGCTTACAAACACTCACTTCAAGTGTTTAAATTCGATTTTCAAAATAGCACACTTCACAAAAAGTATTGTAACTTGAAATTTCCTTTCGTTTTAGTCATACGTCGTCCCTACAGACTACAGCGTTCCACTACATCTTTGGAGGTAATAAGCGTTAAACTTTTATCACACACCAACTGAAAACACTGAATATCTCCGTACACGTCAAATGTCATCGGAAAACCTTTATCAAAAAAAAAAAACACCTTTATAGAAAACCACATGGCTTTTATTTTAAAGACCTCGTCCTCTACAGCCGCCAATGCATCCATCCGGACACACCGTCTCACTGCAAATCCAGTAAACCAACATTCGTAATACGAACAACGGCAAGAATGAGTAACAAAACACACGCTAACACACAAAAAATCGAAAAAAAACCCATTTCGCTCAGCTATCGTGTTGAAGAGCGCGATTGTATTGTGCGTGTTCGACTGGAGCCTACAGTACGAGATTTGTCAACTGCATAGCTTAGGAACTGGAACAAGTTGTCCGTCTGAACCAGTCACAGTGAATATATAATTAAAGTGCTTACACAATCGCAGTGAAAGGCAACAGCATGCATGTGCTCTCAAACACACAATCATTCCAGCCATCCTTATTGCAGTTCATATCGCATCAGTGACCGGGGGGAAAAGAAGAAAAAGAAGGCCAGATCAAAACTTTCATTGATCTTTCAAACTACACCTCAGGCTTGGGCTGGGCAGAAAATCCCTCAGCCTGTTCAGTCTCGATCCTACGACTTAATGTACGTAAATCCTCAAAGCCCTTTTTATATCCTTCAAGCAGATACTTAGCCATGTGACTAATCACAAGTTAAATAAATAAAAACACTGGAAACTCTAAAACGACACACACACACAACTCAGTCATAAATCAACATGATGTACTTTTAAACATGCTAAATCCACATCAGTCCTCTTAAACACCAAACCTATTTTAGCATCTGCTTTACAGCTTTGGGGAGGGGAACCGAACCAAAAAAAAAAACCACAACAAAAACATTAAAAAGCTTGTGATTGTGATCACTAGGTGTGAAGTACAATTCAGTAGTCCTGATTATACAGTGGTGAACACACACATATCATTAGTGTGAGAGTGAGAGACAGCGGCCGGCAGAACTACTGCAAACGTAACGTGTACTACAATATCAGCTAGATGCAGCAGGAGCACAGCAGAGGAGTCGACTCTCAGATGGGTTTATACAGCAGAGAGGTGACGTACTTCTTCTTGTACCTGTGAGTTGCACTGAGGACCATCACACCATCCTAGAGAAAGAGGCACAGATGCATTTTATTTTTATTGGATACTATATGCATGCTTTTATACATGCAGGGCTGTATTCAGAATCAGGCACCTCAGTTCAAAAGTTGTCAACATTTCTGCAGGAAAGTTCCTTGTATTCAGAGTCGGATTAAGCGTATACTTACGTTCATGTTTCTGGGATGTCCCTTCAGGTTATGCAAATCACCTACATGTACAGTAGTGCTTGAACCCTTTAGAATTTTATATTTTTCTCCATAAATACGACTTAAAACCGTCAGATTTTTACACAAGTCCTCAAATTAGACAAAGAAAACCCAATTAAACAAACGATCCAATATTACGTATCTGTAAGCTGCAAAAGTATGTGAACCTTTGCTTACAGTATTTGGTTTGACCCTCTTGTGCAGAAATAACTGCAACTAAACGTTTCCTACATATCGGCTTGGAGGAATTTTAGCCCGTTCCTCAGTACAGAACAGCTTCAACTCTGGGATGTCGGGTTTCTTCACATGAACTGCTTGATTCAGGTCCTTCCACAACATTCCTATTGGATTAAGGTCAGGAGTTTGACTTGGCCATTCCAAAACATTAATTTTATTCTTCTTTAACCGTTCTTTGGTAGAACGACTTGTGTGTTTAGAGTCGTTGTCTTGCTGCATGACCCACTTCCTCTTGAGATTCAGTTCACGGACAGATGTCCTGACATTTTGTTTAGAATTCGCTGGTGTACTTCAGAAATTACTGGTCCATCAATGATGGCAAGTCATCCTGGTCCAGATGCAGTAAAACAGGCCCAATCCATGATACTACCACCTTCATGTTTCACAGATGGGATAAGGTTCTTATGCTGGAATGCAGTGTTTTCCTTTCTCCAAACATAATGCTCCTCACTTAAACCAAAAAGTTCTATTTTGCTCTCACCAATCCACAAAATATTTTTCCATTAGTGTTCTATCTTTAGCAAACTGCAGAAGGGCAGCAATATTATTTTTGGAGAGCAGTGGTTTTCTCCTTCCCACCCTGCCATGCACACCACTGTTGTTCACTGTTCTCCTGATGGTGGACTCATGAACATCAACATTAGCCAATGTGAGAGAGGCCTTTAGTTACGTAGAAGTTACACTGACTTGCTTTGTGACCTCGCGGTCTATTACGTCTTGCCCTTGGAGTGATCTTTGTTGGTCGACTGCTCCTGCAGAGGGTAACAATGGTCTTGAACTGTCCGAGTGTGGATTGGTGGAGTCCAAACTCTTTATAGATGGTTTTGACCAACACCTGACTAATTTCATCTTCAAATGAACTGCTAATCCTAGAGGTTCACGTGCTTTTGCCGCTCACAGATATGTAACATTGGATCATTTTCCCTCAATAAAGAAATATACTGAGGAGGTAATAAATATTACCTCCTCAGTGCACAAAACACAACTCTAAATATGTTCTACACAGTCTCTCAATAATTTGGGAAGCGCTTGTAATATATACCTTAATCGAGAGTGCATAAAGATGGTTGAGCATGACGTGGTTGGGTTCAGGCAGCAGAGCAGGATCACACTATCTCACACACACACACACACACACACACACACACACACACACACACACACACACAGAGTAAAGGAAGAACAGTTTCAATATCACGTACAATGCAAGAAATCATTTACACAAGCTTTGTTGTTAACTCACTGAAATGTTTGTGTCTTTATTCAGGATGACTTGGAGGAGGTGAGGAGGAAGGATGGGTGGAGCCTTGAAGCACTCCTCTGGACGGAACATGTATACTTCCTGTCCGTAAGGACCAGGAGGAGAGCTGGACAGATCTAAGGAAAGAAACGACTACCTGTTAAATAGAGCTTGCTTATGAATGTTGCTTAAGATGAGACAGTTGCGCTCACTGTCTCATAGCTGATTCATAGTGGAAGAGGAACTAGAGCGAGGTTTATCGTTATCAACTCCTGCTTGTTCTGTTTTTAAATGTGCAGTGAGAAAACATCCCCTACGGATTTGCCTAAAACAATCCTGCCTTTTAATGTTTTGCGGTTCATGATGCTTTGATATACGTTGAATATTTACGTACAGTTATGCGAATCTCAAACAAAAATCAATTCAGCATGCGAGCAGTCCTGGCGTGAACAGCTCTCACCGGAGGTGTCGGAGCACTCGAGCGAGTCCACCTGCAGCGCATCAAACACCTCAAAGTCAGACTTCTTCACCTCAATCAGGTTGTTGATGGTTCCCATCTGACTGGTCACAACCAGCTGTGGAACAAAACAGTATAGAGAAGTTTGGTACCAGATGAATTACTAGTTGTTCCCCAATGAAAACTTTTAACTGTTATGCGATTTCCATCCATTTTGAAAGAGGTCTCATTATGTAATGAAGTAAATTAATTATGTTACATGTGAAAAGTAAAAATAACGAGCAGTTTCTGAATGAGGAGTTTTAACTTCAGGTTCTAAGCGTGATTTACCTTAGAAGGGTCATGAACCCACTGCCCATCAACAAAAAACTTGTACTGATGCTCCCCCTCAGGCAAGTCCAGGATAGCAACGAAGTCATTATGGCTTTTGTGTGGGGAAAGAAAATATGTATTAATATTAATATGCAATGGTCACTGCTTTAACAATGTCATTATCTAAGGACTAAAACACAACAGGGTGTGCTTTTATAGAAAGTAATAAATGACAGGGTGGTGTGATGACTGACACGAAGCGTGACTGTGCTGCATTTTCCTAGAACAGCAGGTCCTCACAGTCATTTATCCCAATTACGCCACAGTAATTTGCCAGCAATTTTCATGATTAAGAACGATACGTCAGTGTGAATTGGCTGTTACTATAGAAACATCTTATCAGAACTAGCACAAATTATAAACCTGCGATTTGTCTTGCAGCCAGAACTACTGTCAGAGCCTCTGATATAGAAAATTAATCAACACCTCCTGAATTCAAATGGTCATATGATACATAAAATATAACACCAACATGTCATGCATAATCTAAAATTTACATTTAAAATAAAGCTGCATACACACATTTGGAATATTTAAATATCATAATTCACTATTCATAGGGTTGGATGGTCCGCCTCAGAAATACGCCCTCTAACACGTTTTAGATTCGTCGCTTGCATATTTCTTGGCACCTTAAAAAGGAGTTACCTCTTATTAAGTGGGATCTTGGTGTTCCAGTTGTTGAAGGAGCCAGAGATGTAGACGTCTTTCCCTCCTCCTGCCCAGCGGATCACGGTTGGACGCTCTTGTGGGCCCGTCTTCACCAGGTCGTTTAAATCTGGAGGCAAATCCTTCTCCACTGGAGCCTGGGGGAAAAAGATAGCACTCGTTCCAGCTCTGTATGGCTCCTGCTTGGTTGGAATGAAACCCTGCACCCACACCGGCCATTTGCGGATAGGACTGCACACTCTAGTCTACGATAATACCTTAATTGTTTGTTTTAACAATGTGTGAGTCATCCACTTTTCACAAAAAACAAACAAACAAACAAAAAAAAAACCCCGCTTGAGTGACCAAGCACACACTGCATGATGACGGACTACTGCGTGTGTCCACTGAGACTGCATGCCTTCACTGTGTGATGTAACCTATTAGAATGCAGAGTATGAGTTCAGCTAGCATATCTGCCTAAAAATTCATGATTGAAGATAAAAGTGAGGAGATCTAAAATGCAGACACCATCAGCCTCGCAATCTACGTGGTTAAATTTAATTGCTAGACGTGGGTCATCCTCATCCGCGTGGAGGTGCTTTGGCTTTGAAAAGACGGATGCTGCTAAAAGACTATGTCGGAAATCGGATGCCGTTAAAGACGATTAACTTGTTTCACCACCTGAAAACTAACAATATGAAGAATATGAAAGGCTTGGGGAGTTAGCAGTCCACAACACTTCGAAACCAGCAAACTTTAATCATAAACAGCTTGTGTAACAGTGTAAATTTGCTGTCCCCTCAAAATAACACACAGTCATTAATGTCTAAACCACTGGCAACAAACGTGAGTACACCCCTAAGTGAAAATGTCCAAATTGGGCCTAACTAGCCATTTTCCCTCATGTGACTTGTTAGTGTTACAAGGTCTCAGGTGTGAATGGGGAGCAGGTGTGTTAAATTTGGTGTCATCACTCTC
>JAOUWY010000038.1:8102204-8118759 GCA_025728095.1 Prietella phreatophila
TGTGTGTGTGTGTGTGTGTGTGGAGGGAAGGGGGGGGGGGGGTATCTTGTCATTTTGTAAAGGAAACTTGAGATTAGCTGTGCCACATTAGTTTATATGTGTAAAGTTAGTATTCAGGTAAATCAGCGCCATTGCTGGGTATTATTCAGAAAGCACACTGAAGGTCTGCATTAAACTGTAAAGGATTAGGAGGTCTTCCTCACATGGGGCACCAGTAATGCAGGTGCTGTGCTGTAACTCTGGTTAAATAAGCAGTCTCATTAATTATGCATGATCATACTGGGTATATACAGTATTTAAATACAAATATAAATATTAATGCATTTAGTTCAAATATCTTCCTGCTAAATATGTGATGTCTTGTTTTTGATTTATTTCTGTGGAAAATAGTTGTAAAAAATTTTGTGCAGTGAAAATAACTTCATTAATTAAGATTAATACCAGCTACAGCATGTCCCAGAAGTCTCCATGCATAAGAAAAATATATATTTTTATTGAAAATGTCTTCCGAAATATTTTATATTATACATACTTTTTCTCAGATAGTTTTCAGAACGCCTTTGACAAAAGAAGAACGTGTTGAAATCAATCTCACATCTGGATCGGGAAGCTGTCGCAAGGTTGTGATGGACTTTAACGGGAAACATGGTGAGCTCATCACATACGACACTGCTGCCAAACTTATTAACAAATTCAAAAAGACTGGAAGTGTTGCGGACCGACCGAGAAGTGGACGTCAATGAACATCCACTGACGAAAGCACAACTGAACAAAAATAGTCCCCTATGTATGGAGAAAGCAGCAGTTTTGGGGGGAGTATAATAAAAAGCCTATAGCAGCACAGCGAGTATCACGCACTGATCCACTGAGTAACGGTTAGGAGTAAATTAAAACAAAAATACAGCCCTGGTGAAAAATCCAGCTTGGTCTGACTATATTCCATCTGTCAAAACACAGACCAAGCTGGTAAGTGCTGGGAGAAAGGGAACAGTTTCTGAATTATTGCTATTCTGCTACATTGTAGAGGAGTTATTCTAAAGAAAATAACAACAGTGAGAAAATGAGAAAATCTTGAACAGTTATGAACAGTTATGAACACATAATTTACCATCTGGTAAAGATGGTCTGTGTTTTGGCAGCTGGTAGCTGGTCAGATCAAGCTGACTTTTAGCAGTAAGATAGTGTTTCATGCTGGAGAAAAAATAACTGTATCAGCACACTGGTAGTCATCACCTCACCCCAACCACTTTACATCACTAAGGTCCGCTTTGCCTCAGCATACAGTGGCTGTTTGTGAACCCTTTAGAATTTACAATATTTCTGCATAAATATGACCAAAAAAATCATCAGATTTTCACACAAGTCCTAAAAGTAGATAAAGGGAACCCAATTAAAAAAATGAGACAAAAATATTATACTTGGTCATTTATTTATTGAGGAAAATGATCCAATATTATATATCTGTAAGTGGCAAAAGTATGTGAACTTTTGCTTTCAGTATCTGGTGCGACCCCTTGTGCAGCAATAACTGCAACTAAACATTTCCGGTAACTGTTGATCAGTCCTGCAAATCAGCTTGGAGGAATTTTAGCCCCTTCCTCAGTACAGAACAGCTTCAACTCTTGGATGTCGTTAGGTTTCTTCACATGAACTGCTTGATTCAGGTCCTTCCAAAACAGTTCTATTGGATTAAGGTCAGGACTCTGACTTGGCCATTCCAAAACAGTAACTTTATTCTTCTTTAACCATTCTTTGGTAGAACTACGTGTGTGCTTAGGGGCGTTGTCTTGCTGCATGACCCACTTTCTCTCGAGATTCACTTCATGGACAGATGTCCTGATTCTTTAGCATTCGCTGGTGTACTTCAGAAATGATTGTTCAATCAATGATTGCAAGTCGTCCTGACCCAAATGCAGCAACACAGGCCCAATCCATGATACTACCACCACCATGTTTCACAGATGGGATAAGGCTCTTATGCTGGAATGCCGTTTTTTCCTTTCTCCAAACATAATGCTTCTCATTTAAACCAATTCTTCTATTTTGGTCTCATCAATCCATAAAACATTTTACCATTAGCCTTCAGCCTTGTCCACGTTATATTTAGCAAACTACAGAAGGGCAGCAATGTTCTTTTTAGAGAGCAGTGACTTTCTCCTTCCAACCCTACCATGCACACCGTTATTGTTCAGTGTAATCCTGATGGTGGACTCATGAATATTAACATTAGCCCATGTGACCGTTACCCTGGCTCCTTTGTGACCTCGTGAACTATTACAGTACATCATCTTGCTCTTGGAGTGTTTTTTGTTGGTCGACCACTCCTGGTTCTGAACTTCCTCAATGTGTACACAGTCTGTCTGACTGCGGATTGGTGGAGTCCAAACTCCTTAGAGATGGTTTCGTAACATTTTCCTCAGATATCTCCTTTGTTTGTGCCATGATACACTACTGGTACATTTTTCCCACTCACAGATATGTAATATTGGATCAGGACCAAGTATTATTTTTGTTTCATTCCTTTAATTGGGTTCTCTTTGTCTACTTTTAGGAATCTGATGATGTTTTTAATTAGATTTTAGATTTATGCAGATACATAGAAAATATATAGAAAAAGCACCATTATAAATCCCCAAGTCTCACTGAAAAAGCAACAACGTTTTGGCAATTTTCTTGTCATGACATTGCAGATAGGAACACAGGGTTACAGCAAATTGATTACACTTCCTGTATAAGGACAGAACCTATGAATCAGTTTTAATGTGTCTTTTGTTTCTAACATATTACTGTAACATGATAGTTAACCTGTTATAAATAAGATAAAATAAAATAATAATAAAGAAAGAATGACCAATAACGTGAACACTTTTAAACATATATACAGTACTGTGCCAAAGTCTTTTTTTTTGTATAAACACATACAGATTATAATTGTTATAGATTTTTTTTATTTAATGACTTCTGCATTATCAAGTCAGTTCAAAAACATTTTAGTTTTCCAGCACAAAATTAAATGTTACAAAAAATGTTTCTATGTCTGTAAAAAAAAAGCAGCATATTACGTAAGAGACCACTTTTCAGACAAAAAAAACATAACGTTGGGTTTTGCTGCAAAAAAAAAGGAGGCAATTGCAACAGTCTGAGTCTCCAGAAGAACTGTGGCTGGTTCTGCAAGATACTCAGTAAAATTTTCCAACTAATTTTTTACCTGAGCTTACACTTTTTTTTTTTTTAAGCAAATGGTTTGCACAACGAATATTGACTTTGTTTCCTTTAGTACTGTTTACTGCTATTTTTAATGTGGAAACTTTTAATTTCATTGCAGCTTTGCTCTACAGTATTTCTTTGCATGTGAGTTTTGCACAGTACTGTACATAATTTCAGAATCAGTATATGTGCTGCTGTCTGCTCTAAAATCCACTAGAATACAACCCGTCCCCTATGTTAGATTACATACTTTGTTTGTATGTGTGTAGCTGATGCCTCTAATAGACATTTACCTTATCTTACCGTGTCATTATCTTACCTACGTCTTAATTGGTCTAAACAGGATTTTGGATTTTCTCTGATATACCATAAATATACCACATACAGCTTGCTGCACATTTTCTCATCATTGTCTCTATCGACTCCCAAAGATCTCAGGGTCACTGTGGTAGCATGGTATGTCGAACTTCATATACGATTACATAGTCAAAATAGCAGCGGTAAGAATTCATAGAAACAGACGTGTCTCTCAGTGTTGCTTTCTTTCTCTGTCACTAATATTATGCTTTCTGCTCTTTCAGGCTCATGATGAATAGTCTGAGAAAAGAATGAGGACTTTTCAAGAAATCAGTGAGCACAAACATTACTGTCACAGAGTGAGATCTAGAGAGAATTAGACACAGCAATGGATGGACAGAAAGGATGAAAAGCACAGGAGGGGGGTTGAATTTGACAAAAAGGCAACAAAAAACAGGAGTATAATGAGTGAGCAGCATGCAGGTGTGTGTCTGAAGTGTCAGGAGTGTGTGTGTGCGTGTGTGTGTGTGTGTGTGTTGCTGGGAGTTGTAACAGGGAGGACTATCAGTATGCGCTAGAGACAAGTCTCATTTGTAAGCTAGCTCTTGCGGAAAAATAATACACACCCCGGTTAGACATCAATCCTCAGTGAAATCAATCCCATCAATCCCCTTGAAATGCACCTGTATGAAACCCTGCTAGCTCCACTTCCTGTACTAAGGAAAGGCCAGTCTACCGCAATTAGCCTCTGAACTTGGAGAGAAGGAGTGATTTGTCTGGCAAAGAACAAAGAGTACAAACCGAGCATGTGTTTGAGCCCAGCGGACATTCACCAGCATCCTGATGCAATCACACATGATTTTTACAGTCAGGGGTTAGAGACAGGAAATGAGGATCATCTCTGGAAGTTTCCAAAATCAAAAGACTACATTTGTTGAGAGAATAAGTGTACATGCTGCATATCTGTATGTAGGTCAAATATGAAAAGGTTGATGCTGTCATATGACATGATAGTGGCATTCAATACTGAAATAAATCAGCACACTTTTATCAAATCAAAGATATAAAAAGAACTTGATAAAAATGAAACTTGATAAACAGATCACACTTTACTGATGAACCTTTTTTTGTTGGTGTGCAATTACTAGACTGTGAAATTACCCATGTAGCATTTTCTATTTAGAATGGCATTTCAACGGTCTAAAGTTCTGAAAATTCCATTTAAAATGTACACCAAAACCACCTGCCTAATATTGTGTAGGTCCCCCTTGTGCCACCAAAACAGCCCTGAACGCTCAAGGCATGGCTCCACAAGACCTCGGAAGGTGTGCTGTGGTATCTGGCATCAAGATGTTAGTTTCGAGGTGGGGCCTCCATTCATCGAACTTATTTGTCCAGCACATCCCACAAATGTTTGATCAAATTGAGATCTGGGGAATTTGGAGGCCAAGTCATCACCTTGAACCCTTTGTCATGTTCCTCAAATAATTCCGGAATTTTTTTTTTACAGTGAGACAGGATGCATTATCCTGCTGAAAGAGCACAGTGGCATTCAGGAATAGTGTTGCAATGAAGGGGTGCTGGGGCTACCCTATACACAGCGTGGTCTGATGTCTCTTCTGACACCTTTCTATTATAGCCAGCATGAACTTTTTCAGCAATTTGCACTACAGTAGCTCTTCTGTGAGATTGGACCAGACAGGCTAGCCTTCGCTCCCCATGCACATCAATGAGCCTTGGGTGCCATGACCACTTTTGGTAGGTACTAACCACTGCATACTGGGAACACTCCACAAGACCTGCTATTTTGTGTCTTAACGTATTCAAACTTCATCATTTCTGATCATAATGATTAAGTATGATTATAACCACAAGTACTTCATTAATCAGAAATTTCATTTTATCCTTGAAAAAATTGTTTTTCAAAATATATCCCTTTTATTTAAATTTTTGTTTATTCACAGACTATTTCTCCTTTGGAAAGATATTTTTTAATTATTTAATTTGAATGGTATCAAATAGAAGTTTCTAATACACTGTAAATATTATGATATTGACTAGATCTAATGTTCACCAATAAAGAGTAACAACAGTTCCAGTATTGACCCAAATTAATGATTCACTAAAAAATGCCCAGCCTTTTTTCTTATATTAGTGTAGAAGAAACTCTCTCATTCACAATGGTGGATCAAGAGCCTAGGAACACTGAGGTGGGAATGCACCTATGACCGGTGTGAACCACTGACATTCTGATAAGTAACCCAGAGCCTTAACAGTCAAGCTAGGATATACCTAGGATAATTTATCTGAACCAGTCCACCTGCTGATATATTTTTGGGAGGTGGGAGGAAACCGGACGAGAAAGTAGGCCCGTGTTCAGAAAGAAAGGAACCCGAGTTCAGGATTGAGCTGTGAAGCTGTAACTCTACCTACTGTGCCACCATGCTGTCAATGAAGAATAATGAGAAATGTAATTTACTAATGAAATATAAACAGTTGGTAGTGGATTCAGACTTTCGGGCCCCAATGAAGACTGCTTATATATTTTCTATTTCTCATTTTTTTTCTTGTTAACATCAGCACAACTGAAGAATTAACTCGCAACAAAAAAGAACACTTCATAGCCACTGCTAAAGGCCGGCCACTGCTGCATATCAACATGTCAAGAGTTCTGCTATTCTGAATACGGTACAGCTGAGCTGCAATTTCACCAGAGAACACTTAAGAGGTATTTGTCAGAGTGGAATATACTCACGATCTTTATATGCACTGAGATACTTTTCTAAGGCATTTAGCAGTGTCACACGCCCACTGAGAAACATTTGCGCAGCACTTAAGAGCGTTAAACACTCACCTCATGTTTGCCCTTCATCCTGCAGATTCGGATGTCATTCTTATTGGATTCCCACGTTCGCTTCTGTAGCAGTCAAAGAAATAGAATGTGGTTTGTTCATATATTCACACACTAGAGACACACACAGACACTCGTTAATGAGTCAGAGAGCATGTGTGTGTGTGTGTGTGTGTGTGTGTGAGTGAGGAAATAAGACTTACTTTGCTGTAGTACATCTCATCCCCTGTTACATGGTCCAGTTCCACACGGTAAAGGTCATCTCTGAAACAGACACGCACACACACACGCACATACACACACTATTCATCCGAAACAATGCACAGAAGTCTCATCTCTTCTGAGAGCTGCATTGTAAACCTTTTATTAGCGAAAAAGGGGAAAAGGTTAAAAAGCATGAATCATTGGAGCAGTTGCTATATCACTAGCAAAAAATATCATATTATGATACTGGAAGACATTTTCATGATACATTCTATATATCAGAATACAGTATTTAGGTTTATAGCTATTATTATTATTTTTCCTGTTGTTGTTATGAGTAACATTTGTCAAACTATCTTTACATTAATAATTTATACCTACAATTTTTATTTTAAGAGTACAATCTCAAAGCGCTTCACAGCAAAAAATTACAGCTTAGCAAGTGGAAATGTCTTGAATATAGTCAAATTTATCTAAACTTTTCTTATTATAAGATTACAATTAACCAAATATAAGATTACTAAACCAATTTCCAGCCATTTGTGCTCATTTCAAGCTTGAAATAGTCTTGTTCTATTGGCAGATAATTTCATTAATTTCAAGCATTTATTTCTAAAAAGAAGCAAAGTTTTCTGAGAATAGAACAAGAAAACTGCCAGCTTGAAATGCCCAGAAATAGGTTTAATGATCTTATATTTGGTTAACTGAAATCTTATAATAAGAAATATTAGATACATTTGACTATATTCAAGATATTTTCACTGGCTAAGATGACATTTTCTTTGAAGTGTTTCCATACAGAAAATTAGAGGTATGATAAAGCACATTAATGAAGCACACTAATAGAAAAAAGAATAATGAATTAAGTAACTACAAATCATTTATTTGACGGAAATATAAATGGATGTGATATTCCTATGTAGAAACTGTAAGCTCAGAAGCTAGTATTGCCCCCTTTAGCAGAAGTACTTCTTGTAGACGTTTTGCATAGCAGTCCTCCAGTCTCTGACACTGGCTCGCTGGAATTTTTAACCACTCTTCCATTCAACATTCATTCAGTTGCAAGATGCTTGAGGGTTTTCTTGCATGTACTGCCCATTTCAAATCCCCCCACAACATGTCAAAGGGATATAAATCTAGACTAGGCTTTGCCTAGGCCTTTCCATAACCCTCCTTTTCTTCTTTTTGAGCCATTCCTTGGTGGATTTGCTAGTATGCTTAGGATTATTATCCTGCTGAAATGTCCACTTTCACTTTCAATTCAATTTCACTTTCAGACAGATGGCCTCACATTATCTTCAAGCATGTTTCGATAAGATGCAGAATTCATAGTTGAATCAATGAATTCAAGCTGTCCAGTCCCTGAGGCATCGAAGCAACACCAAAATTACTACAAAATGTCAATTCTACGTGTCATTTGAAAGAGTGTATCAACTTTATTAACAGGCAGTTTCAAAAAGGATCAAATGTTTGCTTGTAAAAATATGTACAAAAAAAAAAAAAAAAAAAAGGCAACAATTTCCATAGGGTGTACTTATTTTTTCACACGACTGTATTTTGATTCCCAATCAGCTATTTTTGACTGAGTCACAACGTAGACTGACACTGTCCTGACAAGAGACTGACAAGTACTGATGATATCTGCATATCTCATGGCCCTGCCATACACACACACACACACACACACACACACACACACCAGACCACTGCTTTAACTTAATCAAGCACTCCCATGTTTTATGTATTAGTTATTAGTCAAAGTTAGAAGGAAAGTGAATATTATAAGTCACATTTTGGATACGAAACAAGGTTAATGGCATCAATATATGGCATTAAGAAATCTATCCATTATCTGTGTGACATTTTAAAAGGCTGAATTTAAGAAAGTAAGAACAGACTCCTTTCTACTCTGTGGAACTGTGGGACCAATTATAACAGCTAGACCATTACCACAGAGCATTTACAGCTCCCAGTGTCAAACATGTCCTAAAAAGCTAATGAAATCTCTAAAACAGACTAGATATGATGCACTCCCTCTTGAGAATAAATGTGGACTACTGAAGGAGTCATGAAATTGGCTCAATGTGCTCTTTTTTTAAATCACAGTCTCATTTATGGCCAATATTCTGAGCATCAAAACCTGCTTTATGTAGGAGGCCATTTTCACACCAGCCATTTTCAGAATTATGTTAGCTGTTTGATTAGCCTTGCAGCTTGGTCTGCAGTGTTAACATGGCTTGGTGACCAACATGTCTCATAGTTACATGTTTCACTTTACAATTTAATTATTTCATTACTTCTGTACGGTTCTGATTTGTGCATTTCCTACCTCATATGGAATTACAGAGATCAAGAAAGGAGTTAGACGATTCATTTACAGCATTTGGAAGACTTCCTTATACAAAGCGACTTAGATTTATCTCATTTATACAACTGAGCAGTTGAGGGTTAAGGGTCTTGCACAAGGGCCCAGCAGTGGCAGCTTGGCAGTGCAGGGATTTGAACTCATGACCTTGCAATAAGTAGTCCAATGTCTTAATCACTGAGCTACCACTTTCTCAATCAAAACTATTTTAGATTTTAAAGTATTCCTAGCGGGCTTATTGGTAAGCATGTTTTCCTTGCACCTCCGGGATTGGTGGTTTAATTCCCACATCTGCTCTACGTGCCCTATGAGTCTGCATGTCATCCCTGTGCATCAGGGTTTCCCCAGTGTTCCTCGGTTTCGTCCCCCAGTCCAAAGACATTCGTTGTAGGGTGATTGGCATTTCCAAATTGTATATAGTGTGAATGTGTGAGCGATTGTGCCCTGCGATGAGTTGGCACTCCATCCAGGGTGTTCCCCGCCTTGTGGCCGGAGTCCCCGGATTCCTGTGACCCTGTGTAGGATAAGCGTTATGGAAAATGGAAAGAAAGTTTTCCTGATGTACACTCTTGACATCATCTAAACCTGCTCCTCAACCCAGAAGACCTTTCTTATACTTCCCAACTAGGCCGAGCTAATGTTCTATATGAAAACTACTTCATTGGGGAAAATATAAAGTTCTAAGTACAAACTTATCCCAACATCTTCCTCTGTTTGTCAACTACATTTCCTAGATTCATCTTCATTAACCATTTTATCCTGGTCAGATAGGAATACGCCCTGGAAGAGATGCCAGTCCATTGCATTCACAACTTAGCATAGCCAGTCCACCTATATGCATGTTTTTGGGAGGTGGGAGGAGACTGGAGAAAGCAGAGGAAACCCAAGCAGACATGTCAAGAACATGCAAAGCTCTTCACAGACAGTGAACTGAGCTCAGGGTCAAACTGGGGAAACCAGTAGCTGTTAAACTACCAACTGGACCACCATGTCATCCAGATGTCCTTGATCTTACACAGAATTTGGGAGGCTGCATCCTAGTTTGTTTGGTTTTTATTAATAAGATTTTTGAGCTTTGAGAATCTGTGTAAGCCCAATCTAAATGATGTCCATTTCAGAATTCTTTTGGCCAAATTTGAAAACATCCTCGCAAGTATCATTTCCAGTAAGGTAAACCCCATATTTCTGTTTGGATGATAGGCAGTTATACAGAGGGCAGTTGTATACCCATCAATTTGGGTAGCATTTGCAGATGGAAGTCAGCTGTCATCCAAGGTAGACAAAATTTATGCATCTAGAATTTTTTCTATCCCTCTTTGAAAGACTTAGCTGACAGAACTGTCACTCTGGCTGATGAAAATAACTTACCTGTCATGTCACAATAATAATAATAATAATAATAATAATAATAATAATAATAATAATGTTGTTGTTGTTGTTCTTATATTATTTTATTAGTATTATTATTATTAATAATAAAAACTGTCAATCAAAAACAATAAAATAATAAAAACTAACTAACTAGATAACTAAATTTAAATAAATATACATACATCTTTAGATGCTGGGTTTTTTTTTTTTTTTACTGTTTTGATAGGTAGTCATAATTAAGTTCCAAAATGACCAGCCAACATACATAATTTAATAAGAAATAAATGTGGCATTCTATCTAGCTAATTAGCCGTGTTCTTCAGCTCACTCTTCAGGTAGCCTGACAAGTCAAACAACTCCTAGAAGTTATGATGCACGACACTGATGAGTGTCCCTTAAGACATATCAGCCAAGGTTCCGTTGTTACCTAATCAGACAAGTACAGACTATGATTACTAACATGGCTGTCTTCAGAGACAAAGACAACAAGGTTAATGTTTTGGTCATGTAGAATCCCACCATTTTAACATCTAACCAATGTTCCATACTGTAAGAATTATTAATTTAATGACAGCGCCTGATTCAATGCAGATCTAATATGCTGTTCATGCTCTGCATTTGGTGTGCCTTCATGGAAGAACTTTCATCTTTCATGCATGTCTTATACAGGCATCATCTGACAGCTGATTTTGAAGTTCAGGTACAGTGCCTTCCACTAATATTGGCACGCTTGGTAAATATGAGCAAAGAAGCCTGTGAAAATGTGTCTTTATTGTATAACCTTTTGATCTTTTGTTCGAAACATTCACAAAAATACTCTGCTCTCATGGATATCAAACAATTGTAAACAAAACACACGGTTTATCTACAAAAAAAATGTGTTCAAAATAATTAGTTAAATATAGGTGTGCAACAATTACTGGCTCCCTTTTAGTCAATACTTTGTGCTACCTCCCTTTGCCAAGATAACAGCTCTGAGTCTTCTCCCATAATACCTGATGAGGTTGGAGAAAAAATGGCAAGGGATATGAGACCATTCTTCCATACAGAATCTCTCCAGATACTTTAAACGCTGGTAGACTCTCCTCTTCAGTTCACCCCACAGGTTTTCTATGAGTTTCAAGTCAGGGGACTGGGATGGCCATAGGAGGACCTTGATTTTGTGGTCAGTAAACCATTTTTGTGTTGATTTTGATGAATGTTTTGGATTATTGTCCTGCTGGAAAATCCAACCACGGCCCATTTAAAGCTTTCTGGTAGAGGCAGTCAGATTTTCATGTAATATCTGTTTATCTGTTGATATTTGATAGAATCCATGATGCCATGTGTCCTAACAAAATGTCCAGGTCTTTTTGCAGAAAAACAGCCCCAAAACATTAAAGAGCCACCCTAACCCTTTTCTATATGGCTACCTCTCTGTGTTTGCCAACACCATCTCTGGTGTTTATTGCCAAAAAGCTCTATTTTGGTTTCATCTGACCATAAAACCTGATCCCATTTGAAATTCCAGTAGTGTCTGACAAACTGAAGACGATTGACTTTATTTGTGGATGAGAGTAGAGGCTTTTTTCTTGAGCCCCTTCCAAATAACTTGTGGTGATGTAGTTGACTTTGGATTGTAGTTTTGGAGACTTTCTGACCCAAAGACACAACTAACTTCTGCAATTCTCCAGCTGTGAACCTTGGAGATTTTTTGACCACTCGAACCATCCTCTTGTACATTGAGACAATATAGACATACGTCCAATTCCAGGTTGATTCATAACATTTCCAGTTGACTGGAACTTCTTAATTATTGCCCTGATGGTTGAAATGGGCAGTTTCAATGAGTTTGCTATTTTCTTATAACCATTTCCCATTCTGTGATGCTCAACAACTTTTTCCCATACATCACAGCTATATTCCTTGGTCCTTGTTATGAATGACTAAGGGAATTTTGCCTATGAGTTACCTCATATTTATACCCCTGTGAAACAGGAAGCCATGGTTGAACAATTTCCTGTTTGTAGTCACCCAAGTGTGCGACAAATTGTTTTTAAATATTAATGGGAATATACATCAAATGTATTTTTTAATTCCTGGGGTGCCAATAATTATTGCACGCATATATTTAAGTGTTTTTTTTTTTTATAAACCTATATTTTGTTTGCAACTGTTTGATATCGTTAAGAGCAGAGTGAACTTTTTTTTAACAAAAGATCAAAAGGCTAAACAATAAAGACAATTTTTCACAGCCTTCTTTGCTTGTATTTACCAAGGGTGCCAATATTTGTGGAGGCCCCTGTATTGCCGTTTTATTATCTTGATTTAATACCTCCTGGCTTTGTTTAGTCATGTTCACAATTATCAGCACACTATATCAAAAAATAAAATACAAAATAACAATGTGCTGGATCAAGTCCTATTTTAAAAGCTGTTGAATAATGGAAGCCACATTGATTAATGTCATAATTACAATTGAGTTTATTCATGCAGCAATATATTGGCAATATACTGGACTAAGATACAATTATACAATTACATTAGTCTTTTTTTATTATTTTTAATTTTTAAATTGTCTATTGTATTTATTCTACATCATATTACATTTTACCGCAAAAGAAAATAAATTCAATGAGCTTTTTCAGTTTTTTGGGAGGCACAAGGCAGGTGCTTGTGTTTAAAGGCAACGGTCTAGACACTTTTCAAAAACACAAAAACATCTCAGATGCTTCTACTTAAGAAAAATCTGACATCCTCAGAGACAAACACTGTCGATTTGCATAATCCGAATAGGGTACTCAGAAAATGGACCTTTTTGTGTCTTTGAAAAAGAGCAACGTTCCTTGTGAAAAATACTGACACAACCTTTGGACTTAACTTTGAATATGGCTCTATGGTTTTACAGTGTGAGTTATAACTAGTATCTCTGCGCTGTTCTTCCCAAAATTCTTGTGCCTCCTGGCCTCGGGCATAATCCGTCCTAAGACTTCACACTTTCTGGAAGGTGTTAACCAGTTTCCGCCAGCTTTCCTGTCACCTCTAATCCTGCAACCCAAGTTGGAGTGTTTATGCTGTCAGTAAGTAGACAAGAAGAGAGTGTTTTAGGAGAGTAAAGGGCAGGGGGCAAATTCTGGCTTCCTAACTTCCCTTTTTGAAGGGTTTACCCTTCAGGCCCTGGTCTAAGCAGGAGCACATGTGAACTCCCCAGAGAGCTTAAAACCTCCTGTCAGCACTGGCTTTGAAGCGAGTGTGGTGTATTTCTAACACTGCTTAAGACACCCGTTGGACAGAGTACACACACATACACACACACACACACACACACACACACACACACACACACACACACACACACACACATATGTACAAGAAACACGCACACAGTGAAAGGAAAAAAAAGCAGATGGAAAAAAATTACTTTCAGAGTGGATAATACCTCCTTTACAATATTGGATCCGGCGCTTATCACAGAAGTGCTTTTAGAGATCGCAAGTTGTAATGAAATTGTTCCACTGTGTAATTTTCCATTTCCATTTCAAATGGACTAGGACACCTGCCACTACCGTTTAAATGAAAATCTTGTCTAGAATAAAATACTCATATATATATAAGATAGTGGTGTAACATTAATAAGGCTGACATTTCCAAAGCAGCTAACGTGCATTTAGAAAAGAGGTTTACATCCTCATGCAATTTATAATCTGGTGGTGAAATAAAAAAGATATCAGTCCATTATGGGTCAGCCTGTGTGTGAAGTAGGGTGACGTATGCAGATGAAGTAGAGCTAAGAAGCGATTTTTACATAATAAGATAGACAGATAGACACACACACACTTACCTACAGACATACATATATACTGCACATACATCAGCACAAATACAAACACGAATCAGAGTAAAAAATAACAACAAAGTAGGAATCAGTAGTAGAAAAATAAAAACAAATAGAAAACACAATAAATACAATCACAGGGTCATGCGGCTTTTCTAAAGCGATATTGAAGCAGTTTCCAGCAGCACTTTCAATGTACACAATCACACTCTCCCATTCGCTCAATATACAATACATGGCTATAATGAAAACGAATTCAACCTGTTCCATTTTAAGAGTGTATATGTGCATGTGTGTGCTTGAGTGAATAAGGCTGTGTAAGCTTTGTGTGTTTATTACTATTTAGAAGATTAGCTTCTGCATTAAGTTAAGTTTATGCTATCGGTTTTGGCATAGGTTTATCTGATTCTGATTTGTACCAAAGTCCTTTTAGTAAAGTCTGCCACTTTGGCAAAGCTCCCAGAATGTTATTATACAGTATATCCTTGTCGGTCATCCAAGATGAGACTCCGACCTATTTGAATGTGGAGAGACCCATATACAAAAAATAGATCAAGAAGATAATATTACAAATGATTCAAATTGGACAAAATGGCATAAATGATGTGTGGTATAGCCCTTGTGCACTTGCCAGTGTAAGAATCTGATTGGTCAACCACTTTATGATAACGTCTTTAACAAAAGGCTATTGGTTCTTTGTGCTGAGGGGCGCAACTTAAATAATACAGTATTGTTTAACACTGGCCCATTCATATTTTAAGCAATTACTACATGGACATGACTAACATTAATTTCTAAGCACATCAAAAATGCTCCTACCTAGTTATCTGACGTTATGCTAGATGGAAGTTTGAGATGTTTTATTGTACTCTGTCCTTTAAAGTGTTATAATACCTGCATAGGATACTGGACACAAATAATAAATGACAAGATGATAAATGATACATGACAATATTACGTTTGATCAGTGCACAGCTGCTTTTAGCCATAGTGAGAATTGAGCTGAGGAGTTGAGGATTTAGACTTGCTCAGAAAATTAACCACTGAGACACCATTGAGTAATGTTAGTGAGCATTTCATTTCATTTGATAGTCATAGAAGGCACCATGCACTTGACAGTATGCCTTACTTCCTGTGCTCAGACTACAGACTCTAATGGCTTCTGTTTATTTTCAAAATCAGGAATACGGCAGTCATTTCTTCTACCTACTAGCTGGGTCTGCCTTGTTGCATGACAGCTGCCAACCAGGGAACATTAATATGAAGCTACCACTTTTTAGCTACTGGTCATGCAGCACATTATATCTACTGACCAGTCCTTCCCTTTATACATGAGCTAATTCTGATTGACTGATATACCAAGCCTCCTGCCCAGACTGCAGGGTTAGTTATGCTCTCTTGGAGTCCCAGTCATAGGTATGCTATGGCATCATTGGGGCTTAAATGGGATTTAAATGCATTCCTGTTGGGTCGCTTGGTATCCTCATAATGTAGACTTATACTCATCTCCATGAGCCATATACATAATAAGATGTATTTTACTGTAAGGTGGAGAAGGAAACAGGTGATGTTACCTGGCACCAATGTACAGTGTGCGGTTGACCTTTAGAACTGTCTGAATGTACAGTGGCTCCTGCCGCATGTAAGAACGATGAGCTCGGCCCAGAAACACAGGGTAACGCCTGGCAACTGAGAGAGAGAGAGAGAGAGAGAGAGAGAGAGAGAGAGAGAGAGAGAGAGAGAGAGAGCGTATGAATTAAGATAAAGAGGATTTGAAGTATGAATGAATGAAGTAAATAGAGAAACAGAAAGAGGATGTAGGGTGAGGAGGAAGAAAAACAAAGAGGAAGAAATATTAGAAAGCCAAGAATCAAGATGAGGCAGAAAACAATAAAAACAAAAGAACAAATCAAAGAAGAGATCAAGATCGTGTTAGAACCATTCACTAAAAAAACAGAGAGAAGGACACAGAGAGACAGAAAAACAAGAGGAAGAAGAGGATTGTAGTAAGAGTGCAAAGCTATACATCACACTGGTTCTAGCACTGTGCCTCTAATCACACTTTCACCAGGCATGACTGATGGAGACAAGGCATGTGCCACGCTCAATGCCTCACACCTCGCCCTACTGCTGTTTTCCATTGTTAAAACTGCTACACACACACACACATGCAAACACACCCTGTAATACAGCTGGAAATTTGTTGACGCATTTTGCTTCCAGTCTCTGTGTGCTTGCATGTTTTATAGCAGAAACAGCTGTTGGCTTATAGCAAATAAACAACTCCCACTATTATTGCTGCAGCAGTGGGAAAATAACCAGCAAAATTAATGTTTTTAAGTATCCTGAAAATTCAACAGATTAGAATGTTTTTACACACACACACACACACACACACACACACACACACACACACACACACACACACACACACACACACACACAC
>JAOUWY010000038.1:8316584-8327827 GCA_025728095.1 Prietella phreatophila
AGGCAGTGGTCATCTTGGAGGTGTGTTTGGGGTTGTTATCATGCTGGAATACTGCCCTGTGGCCCAGTCTCTGAAGGGAGGGGATCAGTATGTCACAATGTTCCTGCTTTTTAACTCACCACTATGTTTTGCACAATGAACACTTTGATGAAGCAAGCAGTGCAATGGTTTCATCTGAGGTAGCAGTGGAGCCAGGAAGCAGAAAGGTAATTGCATCTGTGATGAGCATATGTTCTTCCAGTGGAATTAGACCCAGCACATCCTCTGCCATCATTAGACACATCCACAGCACATCCTCTGCCATCAGTAGACTCATCCACAGCTAGTGTCATTACACCCACCTTTTTTTCATTTGTGCAAAAGAGTGTTGAATAGATCATTTTCTAGCGCTTCCACTCTTTTCATAGCTGTAGTGTCAGACATAGGTATTTTCCAAATAAATGCGATTATATTTTGTTTTACCTACACTATTCAGAACAGCTACCATGTATTCGTTCACAGTCTCTGAATCTGTAAAAAAGTTCATTTTTCCTGCGAATCCAGGCAGCCTGGAGGATGGCTCTCTCTTGGTCAGAACATGAGTGGACATGATGGCCCATCTCTGTTCATAGCTAATTGTTAACGGTTGATCCTTGCGTCGGCAGGCATCTGAACCATCGGGAAAATTAGTGTTGAAGCTGTCACGCTGAGTGAAGAAGTGTCTTCTAAGGTTGTACTTTTTTGCCACCGCAATTGACTTGGTGCAGAGTAGACAAATCACCTTTGCTCCACTATGTGTAAAAATGTATTTTGCAGTCCACTCGAACTGGCAGTTCTGACTGTCAACTTTTCCCTTTTTTTAAGCAAAAAAAAAATTATGTAGACAATGAAATTTTGGTGGTAAGAACACACAGCGAGAGTGATAGCATGAGAGCATGTAGAGCAGCTGTCCAATTGGAGGAAACTGAATGTGGCACTTTTTTTGCTGGAAACATTTTTCTTTGGGGAAATGCATTCTGATTTTTAACATTTGATCTGGACCAAAAAGGGCGGGCCGCCATTTGAATCGCTCTGATCTACAGTCTGGGCCAGAAAGAAATCAGCCCCAGCTATACTTCTTCAATAGTAAATGCTGTGCAAAATATCTTCAATCTTTTATCTCTCCCTCTGTTTTTCTGTCTTTCTCTTTTTAGGGGAGATCTGGACCATTTGGAGGATGAGACGTGGACTCCATGTGTGAATAATGTTAACGGTTTTATTTCCGCTTTCCTTTTCTCCATCGAGACAGAGACCACCATCGGATATGGCCATCGTGTCATCACTGACCAGTGTCCTGTGGGCACCATGCTTCTGCTTTTGCAAGCCATACTGGGTTCAATGGTCAATGCATTTATGGTAGGAACACACCCACATGCTTTTTAAACATGGTCGCATATTGATTGCACAAGCATGCCATTTCTGACATATCAGTAGAAACAAAGACACAATACATTTAACAGTGCCTAGCAGATGTGACACTTTATCAAAAATCAGCCTGCATTACTAATTATACGATACTTCTTATCTCACATCAATATAAATCAACTAGGTATGCAGTAAGGGCTATATTTAGAGTCAGTTGAATTAAGTCCATTGTCATGTTATCAGGGTTGGAGATGGATGCAAATGCAGATAAAGCTTTTATTAAAGGCAGGCTGACAAATCCAAATTGTGAGGCAATATCAATTCCAAAAAAAGGCGTGTGCCAGGTGATCTATAAACGAGCATAAACAGGGCATAGGGAACATAGAGGACAATGAAGAAGGCTTGGTATGGCTCTGGCAGCAAAACACAGAAACACACAATACTTCATGCGGAACAAAGGCACACGGGTTTAAATATACGATGAAATCCAAGGTAAACCATAAACAGCTGTAAATAATGGTGACACATAAGGGGAACAACCAATAACAATACGGGGTGGAGACATGACAAAAAACATGACAAAACGTGTCAAAAAGTTAACAAAATTAGTGACAACCCGGAAGCGTGTGCTATCGCGCTTTGGGCAGTTCATGCATGCTGAATGTTCCGGTACTAAGTGCGAGAGGAAATGAATACGCCTTGATAGACCATCTCATTGGCCTTAGGCAGGAACATGGCATCGGAGGTTGTGCTGTTGGCTTCTGACAGGAACATGGCTTAGGAGGCCGTGGCGTCAGCCTTTGGCAGGAACATGGCTTGGGAGCCCATACTGTCGGCCTCTGGCAGGAACATGGCTTGGCGGCTACCTTGTTGGCCTCAGACATGAACATGACTTGGTAGGCTGTGCCGTCAACTTGGAACTGAACCTGAGAGGTTGACCTCTATCAGGATCATGGCTGGATAGACCACTTCATTGTTCTGACACTGGAGTTCAGGATATGAGGTCACCACATTGACCTGTGGCTGGACCTCTTTAGTGGAGACCACTTCGTGGGTCTCAGGCTGGAGCTCTGGAGATGAGGTCGCCTCGCTGACCTCTGGCTGGAGCAACGCAGGGGACGCCTGCGAGTCCAGATTCATGAGGGGAGACCACCTTATGGATCTGACGCTGGAGCTCTGGAGATGTGGAGGCCACCTTGTTGGCCTGGGGCTGGAGCTGAGCTGAGGAGTCTGCCCCGTCAGCCTGTTTATAGTAGGTGGTGAACAGCAGGACAGGTTTATCTGACTGGACCTTTGCAGGGAAGACCACCTCATGGGTTCAGGCTGGAGCGCTGGAGTTGAGGTCGCCACATTGACCTCCGGCTGGAGCAACGAAGGGGAAACCACCTCATGGGTCTAAGGCTGGTGCTCTGGAGATGTGGAGGCCACCTTGTCGGCCTGGGGCTGGAGCTGAATTGTGGAGGCCGCCCTGTCAGCCTGCTTATGGTAGGTGGTGAATGGCGGGACAAAAAAAAAAGATTTTCCAGGTTGGGTTTGCATTCTCAGTGACAACCTGGAAGCACGCACTTTCACGCTTCTGGCAGTTCATGGGAAATCCGTTGTTATGTGAAAAGTTACTTATATTCAGAGTCAGGTCACTGTCACAACCCAGTTCAAGGGAGGGACAAAAAAGGGAGGAGACCACATATGACTTTACCTTGTATAATAAGGTAATCAAAATAATAATAAAAATGTAATGCTGGCGACTCATTACCCACAAATTGGCAATTGCCAATCCTCACCTAGCTTTTCCTGAAACATTTTACTGTACTCCAACAAATTGCAAGTGGGTTTTTCATGCAGTGCTTCCATGTTCATAGCACAATAACCCATGCTGTATCCCACCGAGGAAAGCAAGATTGCCTTCGTGTGCTCACTGCTTACAGGGAAGGCACCGGACTTGGTCATGGCCGTCTGGGGCAACCTGGGACCAAACCGTGCCACATTCAGTGATTTTTTAAATTAAACGCCAACATGCAATCCAAGTTGGCCTGCTGCTATAAAGGCAGGACCCTGGATTAGTTCATAGAGCTGATGATTTGCATTGACAATCTTATTCATCCCAGAATTTCTGCGCAAGTGCCCACCCCGTCAACTGTTCGCATCAGCCTAGTGATGACCCCAAACCCATGCAAGTCGGATGAACCAAGCTCTCTGTATAAGAGAGCGAGCACCGCATCAGGAACCAGCTATGTCTGTACTGTGGTCGGGCAGGGCACGTGAGAGCCGACAGCTCGACCTAACCTCCTTTTCCGCATGGTCACAGGGTGACACTGTATCGAATTCCTCCATTAAAACAGGTGAGGTGTCACACACAGAACCACCTGTACCCCCCGCGTATGTGGACCTGATCGATGCCTCACAATTACCCGTGCGTTGACCAAGTGACTGTGCCATTGAATTATTACCTGTCACACACCACCTAGAGGGATTATCTTTCTGCTGTCAGAGTTTGAGGCTAAAGCAATGTGCACGTACATTGAAGAAGAGCTAGCCATGGGCTTCATCCAGCAGTTCACCTCTCCAGCCGCAGTGGGATTCTTCTTTGTGGAGAAGAAGGGGGCCCTTCATCCTTGCATTGACTATATTGGCCTACATGACATCAAAGTCAAATTCAGATACTCTCTGCCCTTAAAAACCAGCAGCCTGGAACAGCTGAGTTCTAATCGACCACTGTAATTTTGAATACTTGCACTCAGACAAGATTCTGAACACCAGACTAGCCAGATGGCACCATTCTTCACTCGATTCAACTTCTCGATAACTTACCCCCCAGGCTCTAATAACACCAAACCGATGCCCTGTCCTGCCAATATGACCCCATGCCCTAGAATCCTTTGGCAGAACCCATCCACTTACCCTCTCTGATCCTAGCTCCTATCTAGTGGGACATCAAGTCTGAAATCACCCAGGCCCACACACAAGACCTGCTGCCTCCAGAATGCCCTCCTAATCAAACGTTTGTTCCACCAAGCTTAAGAGAAAGAGTAATCCAGTGGGTGCACTCATCCACGAGTTTGGGCCACCCAGGTATCGCCACCATAGTACAACGTCTAAGAAACCAGTTCTGGTGGGAAACATTAATCAGACACCACAACCTGTGCTACAAACCCCCAAGACAATCACCGGCAGGATTAAGAGAACCGTTACCCATACCACAACAGCCTTGGTCCCACTTTGACCTACCAGTTTCCTAAGGTAACACCACCTGTCATTGACTGACTGTCATTGATTGATTGATTCTCTAAGGCATGCTGGCTAATGCCATTATCAAAGCTCAAATCAGCTCTTGAAACCGCAGAAAAACTCTTCCTTTACGTGTTTCACTACTATAACCTACCAGAAAACACCCTCTCAGACCGGGGGCCCAAATTCACATCAAAGGTCTGGACAACCTTCTTTCGACTTCTCAATGTCAACCTTCCACACAGCTAACACGCTTTTAGTGTGTTCTAGTGTACCAACGTCCTCTTTTCTTTGGTCTAGGGAACTGTCCAAAGTACCTGCTGTGGATCACTGGTTTCGATGCAGTGAGGCAGTTTGGAGCCAAACACATGTTCACCTGCAACGGCCCATCAACAGGGGTAAAGCCAAAACTGACCGCCATTGTCATCCCAGTCCAAACTGTGCTCCACAGCAGTGGGTGTGCTCTCAACCAGGGGCCTTCATCTTCACTTACCCTGCAAGAAACTAAGTCCCAGGTATGTGGGTCCCTTTAAAATCCTAAGACAAATAAATCCTATCACCCCAATTGCCCACTAATTAGCTTATCTCTCCCATTTTTCATGTCTCACTGCTGAAATCTGCCAGTGGTCTGTGGAAGGTGGTGGAAGATGGTGACCCAGGCCCCCCCAGAGAGCTCAGCCCCATTGCTGGACCCTGTTGCCGGAAGCATCCTCACATCAGATGCCACTTGCAGAGGGGGGCACTCAGTCATGAACACCAGGGAAAATTCCTCTAGCAACCATTGGAAGTCTGACTTGCCCAAGTTCTAACATGGCATTACACTACCCAAGAACTACCAGGATTACATTAATCAAGAGGCCGCAACCAGGAACTGAATATAGCGTTGATGGGAAATGGGAGCCCAGAGGTTGCCATGTTAACCTTGGGCTGGAGCTCCACAGCTGAGACCTACCCATAGGTCTCAAGCTGGAGCTCTCAGGACGTGGTTGCCGTTAAAGGACCCCCACGGTGTCCACGTTGTAAAATGCGATATTTACACAGAAAGATGTTACTGTTACACCATCGCTGACAGAGAGCACTGTGGTGCTTCAGTTGAATGGGATTATCTTTGTTTTGTTTGCTCGATTCCGGATTAGCAAGAACTTTAGCTCCGAATGATCACAGGTGTGTGTATTTTAAGTTAATGTCATGGGTTATTTAAAGGCTAGAGTTACAGAGCACGTTGCTCGTTATTGTTTGAGGGAATGTTTATATGTTCGGCGGTTAGTTCATAGCTGTGGTCCATGTTAAGAAGGATATTGCTCCATGCTTCGTTTGCTTTAAGTTTGTGTGAGTATTCAATGAAGATTTTTGATCTGCGCCTGCATCTGCCTCCAGTCTCCGATCCATGACAGTTACACAGATTTTTTTTAAACATTTAATTAAATATGTACCGTAAACGCTTTTTTTCGAACAGTGCCTGTAACACGGCTGGTTCAAAAAAATAAAAAATACAGTTGCCTGCCTGTTACGTACCGATAGTGGACACAAGCGCGGGCCAGGAAGCGAGAAACACTAAGAAGTCTGTAATAATAATAAAGGGATAATCCAGGGAATCGTGAATCGAAGTCCGTAAGCCAGTTAAAGCCAAGAACGTATTTTAAGTGCTTGGTAACGACTGTTCGTGGTACAGAGCGTTTACTTCGCGCCGTGCTAACGCTAACGAGGGCTTAAGTAACCTTACATGTCACACAGGTGTATGCACTCAGTAATCCGGTGAACTCGAGCGCAGGCGTGTCTGGGAAATGTAGTTCTAGTCGGTACCGCGACTACAAGTTCGCTGTGGCATAACACTACCAGGAAAAGTCATTGATGGCTATCTTCATCTTCCTCCTGCGCACTAACACTACTAAAGTCGTCTTCTTCAATGTCGGAATTGAACAGCCTCGGAATTACCGGTACTTCGTCACATATTTCCTGTCTCTCTTCTCTTCTGTCGTCTTTTAACATTGAGTCAGTTCTTCACTCTGCCGTCTCCACTGTCTTACCATTGATTCATTGATGCCAAGCTTACATGAAGCAGCTCTATTTCCTTCTTCGACAGCCAGATCGATCGCCTTTAACTTGAAAGTGGCATCATATGCATTTCTTCGTGTGTTTTTCCTGATGAGGGGTGTGCATAAAGCGCAAAATGACTGATCTGAAGAATTTAGTGTGAGCGCGTTTGATTTAATTCAAACAGTTTCATTGGTCCGATGTGACGAGGTTAAATGTTTTGGCGGTATGAAGATCATTAGCCCGTTAAAAGTCCATAAATTAGCCGCATCATTGTTTAAGCCGCAGTGTTCAAAGTCTGAAAAACGTAGCGGCTTATAGTCCGGAAATTACGGTAAACTAAAATCACAGACACCTGGAGTAAATCAGCCAATGCTTGCACACAGGGGGAATCAAAACACAAAGGCTCATGTCCAAACACAAAAAGTCTCATGCACGTGCTCACTCTGCAGCAGTCTTTGCACCTTGCCGCCACAGCGCCATCTGCCTGCGGGAGCGTAACAGACATCCTTTCAGGAACATGTCACAGGGAGAATAAACATATACTACTTGATTCATCTTTGTTATTTTTTTAGTTGACCTTTTTTATTTTTATTTTTATTTATAAATAAATAATGTTGTCATGTTACTAATCAGACCAGAGAGTATAAAATTGTATTAGTCTCTTGTCCAATGAGTTGCCTTTGTTAAATAATTTACATAAAATGCGAACATGTATGGATAAGCCAAAACCGGATTTGGTACAAAAGCCAAGATCACATTGCTTAATTTGATAACCCTTGATATAGGTTCAATACTTGGAGTAGAACTGTTGTCTAGTGATATTAATCAGTAACACTGACAGCGCAAATCCTGTCTGCTGAAAACCTACCTATATTTGAACATTACTAACAAACTACAGTACATTAAAAACACTGAACATATGCGTAATGGTTTAAAATTTGTACTCAGGAGTTCTATTAATTTTTACCATTAGATTTTGACCTCATGGGTCGTGTACATCTCTCTTTTTCTTTGTTCTTCCTATCTTTCTCTCATGATTGTCTCCAAATCTGAGGTACTTTGCAAATGCTAAATCTTTCGAATGCAATTGGGTTTTGTGAAAATGGATTCATTGCACTCAGTACTTGTTCCTCTGCAACTCCTCCAAAGTAAGTGTGTGTGTGTGTGTGTGTGTGTGTGTGATTTCCGACAGAACCAAATGAGTCATGCTTTTTAAAGAGTGGATGTTACTCACTCTTCCTCTCTTCCTCTCTGTTTTCATCTCACCTGATTTCACTGTCCTTGTCTCTTTGACTTTCATTACCTCTGTCCTGAGAAGTTAATTTACTTTCTTTCTTCATCACTCAAATTACTTCTCTAAAACGGAGTGTATATTTGCACTGTAACAGGATGATGTTGGTAATGAGTACTTGTGTATGTCTGTGTGTGAGAGTTCATTTGTCTTGCTCTGAGTGTCCTAATTTGATGTCTCATCCTCAGGCTGTGTTTCACCCAAATATTTTGGGGACACACATGTATGCTCTCAGACACACACACACACACATGCATATTTAAAACATTTTAATGCATATTTTTAAAAAAAACAAAGAAAAAGAAATACTATTATTTAGTTACAGTGAGGGAAAGACGTATTTGATCCCCTGCTGATTTTGTACGTTTGCCCACTGACAAAGAAATGATCAGTCTATAATTTTAAATACTTTTTTCCCTCACTGTAAGTAATATCTATGAAGATTATATAAGAGAAATTAGATTTTATTTATTGCTTGTAAATTCTTTATTTTGTATAATAATATTTGCTCATTTTTTATGAAGGGTGCCAATAATTCTGAAAAACCTTGTACCTCTGTAATTTCCTGTATTAAAAAGGTTGATTGGTAATAGTTCGGATGCTGTGGTGCGCTCTAATCTGAAATACAGTAGAAAGATCATTACGATTAATCCAGGACTTGCACTACATAATTCGTGTGAAATTGTAAGACAGCTTTTGCACTGACACATAAAGGAAAGTCACTTTTATAAAGGGATACATTGACATAAATCATGAAATGTTGATATTTTTTCTGTTTTATGTCTGATTTTGCCAGCATTAATTTTCCTGTTTTGGGAATGAATCTCACTGGGGACATCTGTTTTTTATACAGTTCCATTCCGGATAATCTAATTCTACTTTCCAACTTTCTCAGGTTGGCTGTATGTTTGTGAAGATCTCTCAGCCAAACAAGCGGGCAGAGACACTGGTGTTCTCCCGGAACGCGGTCATCTCTCTGCGGGACGATAAGCTGTGTCTGATGTTCCGAGTTGGCGATCTGAGATCCTCACACATCGTGGGAGCCAACATGAGAGCAAAGCTCATCAAATCCAAACAGACCCAAGAGGGTGAGACTCCAGCTGCGGCTTCTCGATTCAAGTCTACGATATATGGAAATCGAAGCACTCGACATCAGCAAAGTTAGGGATTAATACAGCGGTGCCATCTGGTGGTGGACAAGTGAAAAATCCCGTGTCAAGAGTAATCAAGAACTGCAGTGGTTAAAGTTGCACTTTGAAAAAGAGCACCACTGCTGTTTCACATTCGAAATACTGCAAAAATGTTTGGGGGATTTCATGTCAGAAACTCAAATGCTAATGTTATTAATGGAATACTAATAAGAACTGTTGCAGTTCTGTTATGAGTTAAATTGAACCAAGTTCATCTTTCATATTAATAGATACACTCTTTAAAACTTCAGTATGTAAAACAAAAAAAAAGGTCTAAACTCTAAAATTAGAGTTTATACTTTCTGATCTTCTGCATGATTGTCACAGATAACAATCATACATGGTAAAAGAATTCTTCAGTCAGGAGTTGAGATTGGCAGTCATAGAGCAGATAATGTGACGTGCTCAACGCCACGTGGAGGATTTTTGCCACTGTGACCAAAGACAGTCACCAAGAAAGTTTTGGTAGAGACTGGAATTTTTTATTTTTGAAAATCCCAATGCTTGTCCACTTGTATAAATGGCACTAATTGAAGATGCCATAGAATTATGGAATTACCTCACAGGACACCTAAACAATATGCTAGTGGCCATGCTGAAACATAAATGAAACATGCTATTAGACAAAAGAAAGAAGCTTATTACTTCAAGCTAACTTTGAAAAATGTTTCTGTTTATGCTTCCCCATTTTCTGCATGAACTGAGATAACACAGATTGATGATGCAAGCAGAACATAGTCATTTTGTTTAATCACATATCTATCTTTACAGAGTCTTCGTTGTATAATCTGACATGGAGAACATATGTTATTGCACAGTCTGTTAATCTAGTAATAATCTGAAATCGCACCATCTAAAACGGTTCTGGTGCTCATCATCTGATATTGGCTTTATTATTTGCATTTTGCAAACTTATACAGCTTTTCATAGCTGACGAAGAAGATGGTAGTGGATTCAAATTATAATCGAAGCAAGAAAAACAGGAATGAATCGGTCTACAAGAATGTCTAATTTTGTTGCAATTTCTCTGTAGAATTAAGAAGACTGAAAAATAAATCTCTCAGTTTAAGCTCTATAAACGTAGTGTTGACATGTAATATTTTGTTTGGTTAACATTAAGTATGCTATGGTTTATTGGCATTTTTTAATTTGATTTGTTTATCTGTTGAAGATCTTAATTGTTTATTTTTATTAATTTTATATCACATAATACCAAATATAAGTAAGAGTTACCTTTTCATCTCTTGTCCTTTATTCTCTTTCTAGGTGAATTTATTCCTCTGGATCAGACCGATATCAGTGTGGGCTTTGAGACAGGGGATGACCGCTTGTTCCTGGTGTCTCCATTGGTCATCTCTCACGAGATCGACTCACGCTCGCCATTCTGGGACATGTCCCAAGCACAGCTGGAGAAAGAGGACTTTGAGATTGTTGTTATTCTGGAGGGCATGGTGGAAGCTACAGGTGAGACAGGCATAATCACATCATAACCATTTGACTGTAATAGTCATAGTCAAGCACTACATATGGACTACATATGGACACTTCAAGTCAGATCACAGGTTTTCAGTATGGTTTAAATACAGAAACTGATGCTCATTGCAAAACACAGAGTTTGAGTTTCTTTAGTAATTGGGAAGTATATTTGACTAAGCATCTTGTTCTAAGCCCAATTTATGGCCAAATCTGAACCTCATGGCACAGGCAAACAGGTTTTGGATTGATATAAGTCTTCCCAACAACCCTTGGTCCACAAAGTATCAGTGATCCATCACAACATTTTACAGTGGGTATCAGGTCCTTTTCCTAGTATGCATTTCCTTTGCCACCAAACATGCTGATTTTGCATGACTAAAAAGATTCATTTTGATCTATTCATTTGATCACAACACACAATGCCAGCTGTACAATTAATGACTCTTGGTGAAGTGAATTTTGTGAAATGCTCTTAGTATGAGCTTCTTTTTCTTGTACTGCTTCAAAAGAGCTGCAAAGAGAACTGCTTCAGACATGTACAATGTTTTTGTTATGGCCATAAATGTAAATGGTAAATGTGCACTTATATAGTGCTTTTATCCAAAGCGCTTTACACTGTGTCTCATTCACCCATTCACACA
>JAOUWY010000038.1:8341686-8352375 GCA_025728095.1 Prietella phreatophila
CCTTTACTGTCTAGAATTTTACCCTCGGACGCGTGCAAGATCTACAAGCAGGGGATCAACATCAGGTCAGTATTGTGGGGGTCCACCCTGGACAGGGTGAAATTAGGAACCAGCAAAACATCAATACCACACGGCCTTTCATTTCCCACCAAGGAACAAATATTCCGCAGATGCAACCTTGTCCTATACAGAATGAAGTTGCTCACAATGTCTAAACTTTCTGATTGTGAATCAAGCAGCTGGAACAGAATCTCAGCACTCTGATAGGGTTTCTGAGATATACCATCATTTTCTACACATGCAAGCATTGTTTAGTCTGATCAATAACACTAAACACTCCACTAATACAAGCCTACATTCGACACATATTGCCCGTTACATTCTATGGAACAATGCATGCACATTTAGATGCATCAGTGTGCAGTGATTTTAGCTGCGGAGGCAACACCTATATAGTATAAATTATGTAACATGGTGTGCTCTGACTTTCCTCCCTGTATTTTTCCCCCCCAGTTACACCCTAGCAGGAATCATTAGCAGAGAATCACCCACAGTCGATTCAGTGGTGTCAGCGATTCCGATTAGCCCAGTCCCATGCTAGCCATGCTTACTTCAGCTGCACTAATTATGACTAAAGGACAAACTTTTGACTCGGCATAACGTGCATGACAGGAATGGGAGAAGCCTGGGTGATGGCCGATGCCAAAGTGAGTATGTCAACTTTTTCTTTTTCCACGCACTTTGGAAGAAACCATTTAGCAATCTCTCTCTCTCTCTCTCTGTGTGTGTGTGTGTGTGTGTGTGTGTGTGTGTGTGTGTTTTCTGCTGTGAGGAGCGCAGTAAGGAGAGCCCCGCTCGTCGGGCGCGCCGCTCCCCGGCCAGTTTGTAAGAAATGTGGACTCAGATCCGTCTCAGAAGATGGGCGACGGAACCACCGCACCAGGTAGGCGTTCTCAAGATGAATCAATAAAGACATGAGAACATCATGCTACCAGGCCGCTGTGTCAGAAAGCTCAAACGAACTACACCGATTCCGCACCCGGCCTGCTGCTGCTGCTGCTGCTGCTGTGCGTGTGTGCGTGTGTGTTTCTTTTCTTTTCTTTTTTTTGCCTAGGGAGCGGTAGTGCATTTTCAGCTCTTTTCGATAAACACGCGCACGCACGCACGCGCGCACGCACGTACCTTCCGGCAGCAGCGAGAGGCGCATCTGCAAAAAAAAAAAAAACGGCGCCTTTAACTCGCGGCCACCGGTGAGGGGAAGAGGGAGGAAAGATTCGGTTCGGTGCCGTGCATATATATGTGCGGCGTGCGTTCGCGACGCGCGCTTAGGCCGAGCGCGTGTTAAAACGTGTTCGCCTGGAACAGGGGCAATATGCGCGAATGCAGAGGGAAATCGGGACTGACCGGCGGAGAGCTCGAGCGGCCGTTTTTCCGGATTTTGCGCGAGCATGCGGATTTGCTTGCACCTGCAGCGTGGCGTATAGCGCTATTTGGTACGTGCGACTCCCCCCTCCTCCCTTTATAGTTCGGCAGGAGCGGCCTATTTTCTGTAGACCACAGCATACTGCGGTACGGCTGGCAGCTCAGCGCGCTCCTTCGTGCTACTGTAGGTCACATGCGCACCTTTGCAGCGCACTCTGGCCGGAGAAAGGCGCCGCGTGTTTTCGTGGCGCTGCGGATCGGCTTTTGGGCAAGGACGGAGCGGAAGGGGTGATTTAGCGGATTTGAAGGCGAAACCCGGTGGGAGGAAATACCAGCGAAGCATGTGCTTCATGCTCTTTAATAACAGAGCTCCACACTCCATAGGGGGAGCGGCGAATCCGTTTTGGGTGTTTCTCGCGCCGCAAAGTTGCTCGCTGATGCTGCCATGGCGACACGCGGCAGCGCATTTTTTGCGCCCGTCGGTCCGGAGTGACGCCGATCTCTCACCTGCCTGAGTTTTTTCATGATACCTGTCCAGGGCTGCTGAGATGAGGTTGTGTATTCGGCCGGCGTGCTTTGTGTGTGTGTGTGTGTGTGTGTGTGTGTGTGTGTGTGTGTACATGTTTGCGTGTTTCAAAATGACTGCCTGGGCAGCTGTTGCCATGTTGCCAAGTGGGCACAGGGTATACAATTTTGCATAATAACCCTGTCTAGTCTGTCGAACCAAAGGTGAGTATTGCTTTGCATGAAAGTTTTACAGAATCATATGACACGTTTTGTCCCACTGCCACACCTTTAAAGTTACCATGATGCACGGTTAATCGGATATTCCATAGCCTAGATGAAAAGTTTTTTACAGGGAGGGGAGCAAAAAATGAATGATACAAATATGTGCTGAACGTTCTACATGGGGACAGGTGACTGGCTGGTTATATAATAATATGATCATATGCATTTGACAGCATGTGCAACCAAGTCGTTCAGAGAAGTAGTTGTTTCTTCAGTAGCCCCCTGGGCTGCATTCACTCAGGAGAAATCACAAGGTTTTATTTCAGTGCCGATGCTGTTGCACTCTCATACTCCATCAAAATGAGGCAGCAGCACCCCTTTTTTCTACCTAGCAACACCAATGTGATATCATTGACAGCAGCTGTCATGGTCATATCACACTTGGACTATGGCTGTCTCTCCCCTCTGACTGTTAGCATTAAAAAGGTAACGCCACAGAGAGGTCGGGGGTCCAGCCGCATGCTGGAGCACCTAATCTAGTGCTCACTGGAAATGTTCAAGCATCACTGTACAAGGTGTCAGCATTTGGATTTGGGCAGTGTCATGGCAGTTGGGGCATTTCATTGTCTTCTATTATTTAAACGCATACTGTGTGTACCGTAATTGTCCTACACACCCTCAGGACAATTTAATGTGCTTCTGCAAGAAAACAGTGCATATATTTCTTTTAATTCATTTTGCTTACATTGTCTCAAAGACTTTGGCCTGGTTGTTGATAACATAGTTGCAATATAAATGGAGAAATAACATTTATATTGATTACTTTTTACTGCATCATGTAGACAGAAAGCAAAAATCTGGTGCATTTTTTTAATTAAAGGTGAATAGGCATGCTTGTGAAACTTTTTTAGACAATGTTGTTTTTTATTTTTTTTATGCGTCTAGTTTTAGCTGGGTTTTAGCACTAGTCTAATTGTGTTTCCCATTTGTTGTGCTTTTCATAGTAACAGTCGTTTTCAAACATTTGGGTTATGTATTATAAACTGCACATCTTTCTCAGTTGCGGGCAAACGCAGCATGAGAACGTGCAGAGGTCATATAGAGGTCATATGTGTAGGCTTTGGTCTGTTTGCTTAAAGACTGCAATGTGCCAACATTATGCTGGTTTCTGCTCAGTTAATGCAAGTCCTTGCTGAAGCTTCCAGCATAGCTTTCAGTATTTCACTCTACACTGCAATTTCAGCCTCTCTGCACACCAGTCATCAAATCATCTAGGAGAATCGCTCAGGAAAAAGATGCTATATGTAGTTCAAAATGGACACTTATAAACATTTATATATGGGCAGAGTATCTGTAGGGTGTGAAGCAAGGTCATTGTAATGATCACCATCTGCAAGGTCATGTTAAGGTCATTGTTGGGGTCAAAGGTTAAGGCCTGGACAAACGCAAGATCGAGGTGGGGTTTTGCTATTGATGGAAACCGTGGAATCAGACAGAACAAACTGTCCTGTTTTGTTTGTCTTTGATCACTTCCTGCTGACTGCTTAATTTTGTTGGCTGCATGGGCACTGTTTCCAATACATCAATCCTTTTTCATCTTGAGTGTTTTTTTTTCTTTACTGCACATTCAGAAACAATAGAGCACAATTTTGTGTAAGTTCAATGATTTTTAATAACTCCTAGGGCAAGCTTGGGCAGGTGTGCCCTACACTTCAAAATGCAATATTTTTCAACAGTACAAGATTTGGCGTCAGAAAAACGGGACTGGCTGAAAATTGTATAAGACCTTGATCATCTCTCTAATATTGCTCCTATAATTACATACAGCCTATAATCCAAATATACAGCTATGATAACTTTGAGGCAAAAGCTAAATATCTGCTAACATTTCCATTATGGTGCAAGAAAAAGGGTAAACAACAGTATATTGCCAAAAGCTAAAAAATAGCAATTGCAAAGCAGGTGGCGTAGTGGTTAGCATGTTTGCCCCGTGTGTGTGGAGTTTGCATGTGCTCCGCGTGCTTTGGGGGTTTCCTCTGGGTACTCTGGTTTCCTCCCCTAGTACTAAGACATGTGTTATAGGCTGACTGGCATTTCTAAATTGCCTGTAGTGTGTGAATGTTTGTGTGAGTGTGTGCGATTGTTGGCACTAGGCTTGCTGCAATAGTCTGTGTTACCGGTGTTGCACGGTGTTCGGCCGCACACCGATTATATCACTTGCCCTCCGCGGCACCGCCTCCACTGTTGTTTTGCTTTTTTATAGTAATACAAATCATTTAGTTCAGTTAGAGAAAGGACGCTACAATTACAAACTGAACACGTCAGCCGAATGAGTCAGAGTTGCAGATCTGCACAGATGAGCAGGAGTCAGATCTCATTGATCACATAACGAGAGTGAGGCGAGCTGACTGACAAGACAATGGCGGAAGATTTGTTTTCAAAGCGAAATGTAAAAGCGCCTATTTGGCAATCTTTTGGATATGTTGTTGTGTTTTTCATTAAGTATAATAATGAACCCACCATTCAAGCAATTGCTGCCCCCAAGTTGCCGCTAATTCAAAAGCGAAAATGAAACGTGCACGGCCGCATGCGCATTCATAAGCGATTTAAAAGCGAGGTGGAAAAGCGCCAACTAGTGGACGAGAAATTTTTAAAAATGCCCTAATCGGTGTGAAAATGTTTTTTTGTTTTTGTTTGATTTACATACTACATGCTAGGCTGAGCATGTAAGCAGATTAATAAGGCAAACTACATGCATTAGCTGTCTACACTCACCAGAGCTCTTCTACTTCCTTCCAAGCTTTATTTTTCTTCGGATTGTCACTGTACATATTTAATGAAATTGTCACACATGGCAGGATAAGACGAAATCACAGATTGTATTGCATTTTTCTGCGTGAAATAGTAAATGAGAATTGCAGCTGCATGTCACATAGGTACGTAGTAAATGAATACTTTGTTGCTTGCTAGTGTGAACATAAGGTTAGAAACAAATTTAAACAAAAAAAGAGTATCAAGATGTCCATAAGACAAGCAAAATATATCTAGTCAGTCAATCAGTAATCAATCTAGTGTGTCTATATTTTAAGTTTAGTACTTTTCTCACAAATAGAACATCATATTGGATTAGGCAAGGAACTGCATACTCTGATAGATAAGGCCTGATTTTCCTGTTATACCAAGTGAATGTGCATGGCAGGGAGATTGCAGCATTGTGGTCTGTGAAAGCCAGCTAGCTGCGAGTCAATACCCCAAGGTTCCTAGCAGACCTTGCAAATAATATCGATGGGGAGCCAATCCTGAAGGTGATGTTGTGATGGATTGCAGGACTACCTGGGATGGCAAGAAGTTCTGTCGTCAAGAGGTAGCGTGTGATGGTGGTATCCAGGTTGCAGTGTCAGTGAGGCAAGCAAAAAGACACTTGCATGTCCACTGCATAGGTAGGAAAAGGTGGTTCTGTGTGAGAAAATAAACATATTGTAAAATAGTATATATGTAAGTAACCAGTTATGTCTAACTTTAAAAGGATTTGACTTTTTATGGACATTTGCTTCTACCTACATATATCATTCTGTCCTTTAGTCTGCGCTGACATTGAGCCTTACTTACACTGATGGCAAAATAAGCTTAAAGCTCACTGGACACTTTAATAAGAACTCTTGTAGACTTGCTCATTCATGCAATTATCCAGTCAGTCATTTTTGTGGCAGCAGTGCCATAAATAAAATCATGCAGGTCAAGAGCTTCATTTAATGTTCACTGCAAACATCAGAATGGGTTAAAAATATGATCTGGATGACTTTGATCATGGCATGGTTGTTGGTGGCACTCAGACAGGTTTGAGTATTTCAGAAACTGCTGATCTCCTGGGTTTTTTTTTTTACACACAACAGTCTATGTGATGCAGTTTTCTGCTGTAGTAGCCCATCCAACCCAAAGAGCCATGTTGTGCAATCTGAGATGTTCTTCTGCTCACCATGGATGTAAAGTATGGCCCTTCTGCTCTGATCTCTCAACAAAAAAGCATTTCTGCCCACAGACATGATGCAAACAGGATGTTTTTTTTTTTTTTTAGTTTTTCCACCCAATTCTGTGCAAATTCTAGAGACTGTGTTTCTGAAATATTCATACCAGCCTGTCTGGCACCATCAACCATGCCATGGTCACTGAGATTACATCTCAGTTCCCCCAGTCTGATGTTTAATGTGAAAATTAACTCAAGCCCTTTACCCTACCTGCATGATTTTATGCATTGCGTTATGCATGCACTTTTTAAAATCTATTTTCTACAGAGTAGATAAGGAATCTTTAAAAAAAACCTTTTTAAACTTTTGTTTTATTGTTAGCCTTTTAATAAACATTATTTGACGTGTATATTGGCTACATCCCTCTTTACGTACTTTGATAACCAGAGCATGAATATTAAGGTGTAAAATGGTTCTCTCCCCCCTCTCTTTAGTGATGTCCTCTGCTGAGCTGCTGTGTTCCTGCTTCCATCAGCACTGCTCCTAGGCCACACACAAACACGCGCACATACACACACGCTTACATACACTTACATACACACTTACACATACAGGCATACACCTGCATCAGGTTCACCTCCATACACACAGACACAAGCAAACAACATGTACAGTGTGGAAGACTTGCTGATCTCTCATGGATACAAACTGCCCAGGAGTGGCCCTGCCTCATCTTCTGCACCTTACGACAATCGAAACACTGACTGTCGGCGTGACAATGTGGAGAACCGACCCTCTGGTGGTGGCGGGGCCTTGAACGGCTTTGGGACAGCAGAAGGTGGAGGAGACAGCCGGACAGAAACAGGGACAGGCGCCTACAGACTGACTCAGTCTGTAAAAGCGTATCCTGAAAACAACAACAATATCAACGAGGGGCCTGAACGAATCCATAGGAGGCTGGAAGTTCCTGTCGGTTTCCTTGGTGATCTGCAGCCTCTAGGAGATTCACTTGCTACTGACAGTGGGTGAGTGGGTCATGTATAGTAATACTGATATATTTGAGGTTATTCACTGTCAAATAAGTGGGGCAAATTCCCATGAATTATGAATCCATGCATCAGAAACAATTTCAGAATAAAATTTCAATAAGAATTTACATAAAATTTTGCATTTAATGGTTGATTGGGGTTAGACTTTCCTTGAAACCTGTATAATTGACTCCTGGATCTCACAATTTGAATGATATTAAATGTGTACGCAGTAGCTTTGAATTGCAGTGTAACAGCCTACTTTATGAAGGACGACATAGAATAGCTTATTCGTGTAATTACTACATTTTTTTTAACATGATTTTTAGCTCTCATACATGCTAGCATGTAGAACAGTTTATTGTCTGTTCATAAGTTGTCATAATTTGCATTATTTTTGTTCTCAGGTTTTATGATGCCCCCAGCTTGACGTTCTCTGAACACACAGATGAGCGAGATATTGCCTACTGGAGAAGGAGAGGGCAAGACTTCAGTGCTCTGTTGGACTTTGCTGACCCTAGGGAGTTGCGTGTGTCTGGAGGGCCTTGGAGAGGCCCAATGCTGGCTCCTGAGGAGCTAAGGACAGAAAGGCCATTGACAAGATGGGAAGAAGTGCAGTGGATGCGAGAGCCCATAGACTCAGGCCCAGAGACACTACGAGTGACTGGAGAAAGGAAGTGTCAAAGCCTGGGTACGGAGGAGTGGCGTCCTGCAGTAGGTCTGGGCCGGCAGTTATCTGATGGAGAAGCTGAACGCTGGTCTCAGGAACAGCAGCACCGTTTGCGGCCCACAGACGGCAGTGTGCCTGCCTCAGTCAGGATGAAGTCTCAGTCACTGCCCCGAGTTCTCTCTCCTGAAGATCCACAGTATGGAGAGCATCCCCAAACGGGTGCCTCAAGCCAGGCCCCTACACAAAGAAACAACTCTGTGCCATACAGTCGTTATCATAATGAATGGCCATTAGGAGAACGGTGGAGTGGTCAGAGTCAAGGTCCCACTGCACTTGTGCCAAAGCCACGTTTCAGTCGACCCATAAAGCCCCCATCTTATGAGACTCACCAGCAGAATAGGGGGAGTTGGGAAACTCTTTCCTCTGAACCAGTTTCTAAACCCAGAGACCGGTCAATTTGCTATTCTCAGAGCTTTGAACCATTAAGAGACAGGTCTGGATGCTATTCCCAGAGCGCAGAGCCATTACGGGATCGGTCCATATGCTTTTCACAGAGCGCAGAGCCACTGAGAGATCGAATGGTGAGCCATTCCCAAAGTGCCGAACCGCTACGATTTGTTAGTCATTCACAAAGTGCAGACCTGTTAAGAGACCGCTTTTTAAGCCACTCTCACAGTGCTGACCTTTTAAGGGACAGATCACTTTGTTATAGCTCAGAACTACTTCGAGACCGGTCTATGTGTTACTCACAGAGTGCAGAATTGCTGAGACCAGAGGCATATAGGGCAGATCTGTTTTATCAGGAATTGACTGGTATGGAGCCCCCTGGTTACATACCACCCCCCTCTTACAGGAGATTTCTGCCTCCCAGGAGTGGACAGATTTACCGTGCTGATTCTGCCCTTGTCCGATGGAAACGAGAACCAGTAAGTGCTGAGATGGGTGAGTGGTTTTCAAGAACAGCAGGAATGTCATGGTCAGAACGTCAGGAAGACAGGAGTATGGCAGTTGTTCCCAGACGGCCAGTGCATCCAGGGCCAGTCATACCAAATCGACCTGTTCAGTATGTCCCGTTTGAAGACCCACGTGTTAGGCATATCTCAGGGGGGCCCAGTGGAAACTCACTCACAGATGCAGACAAGATTCGACATGTCAACAAAGAGCTTCCCTGCACTGCAACTTTAGGACAATCCACACATGATAGTGCCTTCCTCCCTCCACAAGGGCCGAGCACGGACACTCACAAACCAGCTCTCAGTGAACAGGAGAATGCTAACCGATGGAACAGAGGATTGAACAAAGGCAATGAAAGTGTAGCACCAGACCAGAGCTTTTGCAAGTACTCCACAACATTTCAGGCAAGACCCTCACAACCAGTTATAAAGGTTGAGCGGAGTATAGATCAACAGGTTAATGTAGATAGAATTACAGACCAAGGTCAAGTCAAGATAGAGAGAACAGAACAGGTTAAAGTGGACAGACCTGCAGAGCAGGTCAAAGTTGACAAAATTACAGACCAGGTGAAGCCAGACAGAGGTGCAGATCAAATCAAAGTTGCAGAAATGAAGCCAGAACGATTTATAGACATACAGATTAAAACAGATAGAATGACAGACCAAATAAAAATAGATAAAATTCCAGACCAGGGCAAAACAGATAGATACTGTGAAAAACAAACTAAACTGGATAAACTGGCAGAGAGGATTCCAGACAAACCAATAAAAACTGAGAGAATTCTGGACAAGCCCAGTAAATCAGATAGAGGTCCTGACAAGCAAGTCAAAGCAGACAAAATTCCAGAAAAGCTTAAGGGAGACAAAATGTCAGAAAAACAAAGTAAATCCGATAAATTAACGGACAAGCTCATTAAGTCAGAGAAACAGACAAAAGCAGACTTAAGTGTAGAACAGTTAAAAGCTGAGAAAGTCACAGACAAACAGACAAAAGCAGACAAATCATTCGAAAAGGGTTCCTCAGAAAGCGTTTCCACAGCAAAGACAGACGTAGCATATGAGCCTGAGAAAAAGAGTGTGAAAAAGAAATTAAGTGAGACTATTTTCTGCCTGGTGTCTGTCCCTCTTTCACAATCTAGTGGAAAGTCAAGAGATCAAAACAACAATGAAGAAAAAGAACCTGAATCCCCTCGTATTCCTCCCCCTCCACCACCAAGCTCCTCAAGTGAAAACAGCAACACCCTTGGTTCGCTGCCAAACCAAAGCCTCAAAAGCACATCCACCACCTCCACAGATTTGGAACTACAGGCACTTACACTTGGCAGTGCTTCCAGTAGCATAATCACCAGAAGAGCTCATCGCAGGAGAAACTCTCGCACTAAAATAATAAAGCCAAACCCCCATGATGAGCTGAGACGTTATTCTGGGGCTTGGCCAGGGGACCAGTATCGTGATCAGGAAACCCAAACTAGTCCTGAACTTGCAAAGAGTGCTCAACATCCAGGTCCTGATAAAATGGAAGCACAAACACTGCCTGCTGTCCCAGAAGTAGAAGCTCTTGCTGAAAGTGGGTCAGGAGTTCCAGGTACCTCTGGGCCTACAGGAGGCACAGGGGCTACAGGAAATCCAGGACCTTACGGTACTACAGGGACTACAGGAAATGCAGGGCCTACAGGAACTTCAGGGGCTGCAGCAGCCCCTGGGGCTTCAGACCCCAGTACTCCCTTTGGGTATCCTATGAAAGGTCAGAAAAGTCTAAAACCATCCAGCAACAGTGCCTTTTCAAGAACAGGCACCTTCAAGAGCACAGGTTCACACAGACCTCCATTACATCCTCCTCCACATCCACCACCACCACCCCCAACCCAACCACCCTCCCAACCCCCGCCACCACCCCCAACACATCCTCCACCAAAATCACC
>JAOUWY010000038.1:8383441-8397338 GCA_025728095.1 Prietella phreatophila
ATATATATATATATATATATATATATATATATATATATATGTGTGTGTATATATAATGTGTGTGTGTGTATATATGTATGTGTAGAAATACATGACTTTTCCCTTCAGTCTCTCCTCTGAGAGCTTACAAATGATGGGGTGGAATTTTTAGAGAGGTCTATTTTTCACTTTGTCCACCCCTTTCTGTATTTTTAGAAAATCCCCTGTTCCTCCCCTCTCTAGGTTGTTGGTTTGTGCCAGTCAGCTTCGCTCTGGCACTTGCACAGAGCACAAACCCGTGGGCTTTGATCTTTGTGCCTACTCTTAATTTTTATTTTACAGATATGGTAAAACCATGAGAGGTGCTTTTAAAGGTGCAGTTGATAATATTTAAAAATAGGAACAAACTAGACCTGCTATATAATTTTAAATAAAGCCTAAAAAAAAAAGCCTAAGAAAATAACTGATTAATAATTTTGCCATGCAGTTAATTTTTTAGTTTGTTCTCTTCCCCACCCCCCAAGAGTATGGTTACATTTTTTTATTATTATTATTCTGTCCCAGAAAGTATCTCAATTTGCAATATTAACAACTACTCAGCTCTGCACATTTTCCTTTAAAAAAAATTAAAAAAGAAAAGGGGAAAAAAGCACCATGTGTAGTTTCATCAGAATCGCACTTGCAAACAGCCTCACTGACAACAGAACACTTTTTTAAAAACTATAAACTGCACATAAGTGTGGAAAGTGTTTATAGAGGACTTTGGCCTTCTTTCCCAGACAAGATTGGCCATTTTAAGGTTTGTAAGTATGCACCGATCTAATAACACTTCTCATGGACAGTAACGTAAGCATTGCACTTGCCTAGACTGGAATAGCTTCATGGCTTTGTGTTAAGTTGGTGATTTTTAGTTGCCGCCATTTTAGTCTGACTCAATCATCTGAAGGGAAAATGTTTGTAGACCTTGCTGGCATCCTAATAAAGGCATTGTATGTTCCTCTCTTGGTGTGAGGAATACTGTTTCCCAGCCAAGTAAAAAAAAATAAAAATAAAATAAAATATTCTCTTCTTTTACAGGGCTTGGTTGTGACTCGGCAGCTAAAATCTGCAACGCTACACTACTACAGAAAGAAGCACCAAGGTGTGCCTTTGTTTTATTCCACTACATGATTTCTGTTTAACACCCTCCCACCTTGCTCAACCCCAAGCAAGGTCAAATGGTTTTTTTCTTTTTCTCCCTATTCCTGTTTGAAGTACATTTGAAAGGTATTTTAGGCATCAAAATTCTTGACAAGAAGGTCTAGACTTGCTGGCGATGGAGGCATCTGTCAACGTAGTTGCCGTCGACTTCTACTTTACTTAAATATCTATTTTAATTATTTAAAAAAAAATTATTTCCCCAAACAAATAGCTTTCATATTTAGTCCCCTCTGAAAGTATTGGAATGGCAAGGCCAATACTTTTGTTTTTGCTATATACTGAAGACGTTTGGGACTGAGGTCAAAAGAGGAACAAGATGATTGATCAGAATTTAAGCTTTCTTTTGTCATCTTCTAGAGATCATGCATATTTGAGGTAGTGTCATGGCTTGGCTTGCATGGCTGCTTCTGGAATGGGCTCACTGTTCTTTATTGATGTAGCTCATGATGGTCGCAACAGAATGAATTCCAAAGTCAGTCACACTGGATAAATGCTCGGGTTCGAACAAAATGTCCCATGTTCCAAGTTGTTTAATACATCTAGATGTAAATATCAGGAAATGAAAGCTGAAGTTCCGATCTGTCGCCTTGTTCTCTTTTGATTCCAAACCTCTAGTGTTTTTAGTGTACAGCAACAAAAAAATATTTGGCCTTGGTTAAGCAGGTCAGACTCATCTGTTCATTGGGAATACATGTCGATTATCTAGCTTTTTAAAGAGTCATTATCATATCACAAATACTTAACCATACATGAAACTTGGAGCACGCTTAAGGAGACATTAATGCGGAAATCCAGGTGCACAAACCTCTCTGTAGATAAAGGTGATTTGTTGTTTGAATTGTTCGCTGAATGGACTGATCAAAGTGATTGAGCCTTTGTGGCATTATCTGGTTGAACCTTACATTACAAATGTGTGTGTTCGTGTTCCATTCTCTAACATTTGCCTCTGGGTTTGTAGAGATTTCAGGACAAAGCTGTCCATCTGCCAAACTCTCTGGCTTTGTTATTGGGTCTGGACTAGTCTTGAGTTTTGTTTAATCATCTTTAAAAGCAAATAGTCAGCTTTTGTATTATTGGCCCTTCATGAAAATAAACCCTGATCTAAAACAAATGCAGTGAGTGATGTTTTAAGTTTGAACTTGCAGGAACAAGGTATTTAAAAAAAAATAAAATAAAAACAAAATACTCATTACAACTCAATATTGAAACCTTGTTTTTTTTCTTTGTTCTTTTTTTTAAGCCCTGATTTCAATATTGATTATGCTCATTACTTGTGTATGTCAATCCCCCACCCCCAAAAGGTGAAAAAGGATAGCACCTTTATATTGGGTTAAGGCATTAATATAGTTTATGGTGACGGAATTTTTACATTTAAACATCGCTATGTTCACTGCATATGTTGGTAATTGGAGTACGCTGTTTAGACTGGGCAAGCATGGTGTCATGAGAATGTAGAACTCGAAGCATGTATTAATAACTTGGTTCTTAATCTATTCCTGTAGGCAGACCACGTGGACGATCAGAGTCCATTACACAATTTACTAATTCATCTTAAAATGAATTACACAGAAGCATGGTACTGATGTAGCTTCCAGAACTCGCTTGTTTATTAAGTGTCTCAAGCTGCTTTATCAGTAAGAAATTGTGGGTGGTCTTAAAGTGCTCTCTGTGGAAGTTAGCATTTTACTTTTGGGTTACTTTAAATTTATTCTCTTCCTGTTCATGGCATTTCTGACTGTGGTAGTTGACATTTTTCAGGCTTTTAGGAAGGGCTAATATTCATGTTTTGAATGTTTGTTTCCTGAAATAAGAATCTTTAAATGTTCTTAACTTTTCTGTACTTCACAGATTTACAAGAGACTTTTCCAGTGAATACAAAAACACACACACTGTCACAGATATCAACGACAAAATCCTTACTGTGCTGCCCAAAGGTGAGTGATCCTAAGCCACCAACCTTCATCTGGAGAACTTTAGAGATTTTTGAAACCCTCACAGACTCTCTTTATAGTTTCAGAGTTACGAAAGCATTTTGAATCGGATATCAGGAGTGATAATAAAATGAAAAGGTGAGTATATCTACTAATCGTTACATTTCTATAGCAGAGGTTCTTAACCTGGGGATTATGACCTCCATGAATGTCTCAGTGATCCCTGGGGTGTCATGAATGTGGTGCTAAAAAGATGAACAAAATAAATTTGATAGGTGCATGCAAGGTTACATAATGGCACCATCTCACTGTTACAAGCTCTGAGATTAGGTGAGATTTTTATCGGAGTGTTCTATGAATCAGGCTCATGTCTGCATCAATGTAGGCCCAGCCATCCCATTAAGTGATTTGAAAGGGTCACACTGGGGAAAAAGATGAGAACACCTGTTCTAGAGCATATACCTACTAACGTCACAATTTCAAAGCAACCGAAAAAATATCAAATAAGATGGCATTCTCTTTAGAAAAGAGAGGATTGCACGAAGGCTGGAGGGTATAGAAACAGATGTGCCATCTGCCCTGGCTACAAGCATGCAATACACACCTGGCTTGGTGACCAATCGGCTACTGGAGGAGGACACACCACGGTATACACGTGCTTCAGACTCTAATGAGCCAGGTATTGCGCTTATCAGAAGTCACTTCATGTTAAATAGACTGCTGTACTATTTGTCACATGACCAGCCATTTGTCCACTAAAAAAATGCCCAAATCGAAGTGAAACACTGTCATTTTTCCACTTCATATAATAATGTTTTGGTAAATTATATAATATAGTTTGCAAGATCTCCTTTGCAAAAGAAGTGATAAAACTCATTGCATGATGTCTGAAATAATGTTATTCATTTCTACGTCCTGTCCATACTTGGTTTTTCTGCTACCCCCCCCCCCCCCCATTTTTCCACAGCGAGATGCTACAGTCGTGATGAGTTGGATAACACAGAGAGGCAATCAAGGACACAAACTCGGCCCAATCCACAATTTCCTGTGCATGCTGATCAGGCTTCCAACCCTGAAAGCCAAGAACTGACCAGCCTCAGCTCCAAAGCCGAACGAATAGCACGCTACAAAGCCGAACGCCGGCGGCAGTTATCGGAACGTTATGGGATACTCCTTGACCAGGAGCCAGATATAGATTATACTCCACGACACACACGAGCCTGCAGAGGGTCAGTGGACAAACAAGCTTTGCCTGATGGAGGGCATGGTCAGAAGCAAGAACAGTGGAGAGAGGAAGAGAAGTGTGACAGTAACGCCAACAGGTTAAAATACAGCAGCTCAGGCGTGGGCCGGGTTTCCATACGCACTGATGATTCTGCCTCTCGCACACACCGGGAAAGACGAAACACTTTCAGTTCTCGAGACAAAAGATTGGATGCAGAGCAAGAGAGCAAAAGGGTCAACCTGAAGACCCACCAGAGAATACCAGACAGCAGCCCGCGATCATGCCCACAAGAAGCTCCACCCAGTGTGACAAAGGAGCCGGCCCAACAGGCCAGAGGTGTTGCTGCAGTGCCTAGCTCCCCCCGGGCAGCACGCCATGCCTCATTGCCCTCCACTCGCCATGGAGTCTCCCCTGGAGACCTGTTCATTGAGCAGCAGTCACAATACATCCTCAGTCGACAGGGGTGAGTCTATGAGCTTCTGCTTTTAGTATGTCCTTGGATTAGTGTAGTATATCGTTATATATAATGATTAAAACATAAGCTCATTCAAAACCCTGAGTGTCAGTAAACCAGCTTTTACCTTTCTTAATCTAGGTTGATCATTATGTTGAAGGAATGATGATCTGTTAATCTGGATAAGTGGAGAGCTGTGGGACTGAGTGTATTCAAAGTTTATTTTGCTATCCTTTAGGTCTCTGTTGTGTAAATTGATTGTAGCACTGATCAAGGGACTAGATAACTCCATAATCCTTTGCAGTGTATCTACAATGTAGTCACTTACCATAGTTGTACTTAAACACCCTTTTAGATTTTATATAATGATGCCCATTACTGTTTGGTTTTAACCCCATGCTAAGGTTTCTAGAGGAAAACATAATTTCCCCCTGGATACACGGTTATACGTGCTTAAATTTGTCAAACAATTTTAGCTGTGGTTTTAATCCTCTCATCACTCAGTTGATTCAAGTTTGGTATTGGGGTACAGAATGGCTGCCATCCAATGCCAATTGCATCACATCTCTCTAAATTTCATCCATAAGCAGCAGCCAATAATCAGTGGCAGGTGGTATGCAAGAAGAAATAAGTCTACCAGTAGAGGATTTTTTAATTTTTATTATTATTATTATTTTTTAAATTGCAGTTAACCAAATCTACAAAGGTAAATTATGGATTTGCCTCAAGTTTTTACCGATGTTGATCGGTAAGTAGCTGGCTGGAACTATTTCCTTAAAAAGAACATAATTAGGCATTGGGTTTACTGATGAGCACTAAAATTTACTTTCATGTTAGTAATATGGCAATGTTACATACCACTGCCTACCTCCAAGTACTTACTACAAGTGCCATGATTCTGATTCCAACTACTGATTGCATTCCATTGTAGATGTGCCAACTTTGGCATAGCCTAATTGTGACCCTAGACGTGTCCCATGACATGTATAGTAATCTGATTGATCAGCACTAGGTAATTTTCACTTTTCATTCACATAAAGTCAAGAAATTCTCAACTTTGTCCTGCTTTCCTCACCTACTTTGGCCACAGCAATCAATAGTGATGTGCTGCTCTATGGCTGCACTTGCAAATTCAGTTAATGCCTTTATGCAAGGCAATTGCATTACATTTAACCAATCAGGAGCTTTATATTTGCATTTGGTAGACACTTTTATCCAAAGCAACTTAAAAAAGGGCATTCTTCAAGGACTCAAAAAGACTGGATTCAAGCAACCTTCTGATCAGTAGTTCAGAGCCCTAAAGCCTTTGGTGGTATTCAGAGTCTAGGTTATGGGCAAACATTACTAAAGATCTGTTTTAACATATTTTCAAAAAAGTCTCTTTTGGGCTATTTTTGTGGTTTTGTTAATGATAAATTGATCCTAAGATAATGTCAAGACCCAGCATCACACTCTAATGGGAAACATTAACGTTTGAATATGTCCTGCAATTATGGTGATACACAAATCATAGCTACATTGTCCTTGTCTATGGTTTGGAACCTCTTAATTAAAGTTGAGTGCATTGTTTACAATTGTCATAGCAACACAGTTAGATGTTTACCATTTTCTGATTCATCCATTATCATTATAAGCTACCCTGTTTTAGCAGATGTTCTTTAACATGATGTCTTAAAGTGAGTGGTCTCTTCAGAAAGACTTGGATATTGAAGCAAACTCTCATATCATCTGGCCCTCCAGGTGCACGATTGCTTGTGCCCTTTTAAGCTATTCCTGCTGGGCATGCTCAAGTCCTTTGACTGACATCTATTGTGTACAGTCAAAGACATCCCCCAAGTTCTTCCCTCCTAACTTGGCTTTCCCCTAGTTTCATCTGTTTAATCTGACTTACTGACTTCCCAAGGCAGGCAACCCATTAGTTGTTTTCTTTGACCATTCATATAAAATATTTAGTTTGGTCCACCTTTCAGTATCACCAAGTCTGAAGAATTACTTGTTTGAAATTTTCAAAATGTAAAAAAAACAAACAAAAAAAAATCAACATTTGGAGGAATTGGTTTTATGTTTGCTTTCTGTTAGAGATTAAAATATATTTATTAGCCCTTATTTATCAAAGTTGCATATCAAAATTTAGAGTGTATACCAATATTACAGACAGCATCAATATTCAGCAAATAAATTTGAGTATAATTTTAACTTGCCATAATACTCCTCTTCATAGTGACCGGACAGATCTACTAGACTTGATCAAATTTCTATGATTAGGGCAGTTGTGTACAGTAAACACAAATCACAATAAAATATCAGTCCTTCTGGCTGGATTGAGGGGAAACAAAAAAGCAAAACAAAACACCACAGATTCTGTGCAATGTTTTATTTTGCATCAGTAACACTGTTCTTGCTCTAGTCGTATTTAAAGATTTTCTATTTTATTGGCTCAGTGGTTATTGCTGCATTTAATGCTAGTTTCTTTTAAATGAAAAATCCCAATTTATGCACATCTATGGTAAATTGGTGCATGCTGCTTGCAAGTGATTGTGTAAATGAGGAAAGCTGGATGAATTTGTCTGCACAAGATCAATGGAGATTCCTCAGTTTGCTCTCAAACTCGTGGTCTACACAACAGTACACAAGTACTCGACGAATGGATGGTTATAAATATAATATACAATAATGTGGAAGTTTTAAGCATCCTTTTTTTTAGTACGAACTTTGTTAGACTTTTTATTTTTGTGACTTGTACATTATCAATTCAGTACAAACACCAATTTGGATTCTCAAACATTAGTTTCCTAGCACAAAATTTAATGTTCCAGAAAAATGTTTGTCACTAAAGAAAGCAGCATATTACCCAAGAGACCACTTTTCATTCAAAAAACAGTGAATGCTGCTGGGCTTTGCTGCAAAAATAAGTTGCATGTGTGACAGTCAAAATTTCCAAAACAACTGTTACTGGTTCTGCAAAATGCTCAATAAAACTTGGAGCTCATTTCCTTATAAAACTGCACAAATTGTACTGGAGACTTTTTTTTTTTTTTTCTTTCTTCCCCCCACACCAGCTATTGGCTTTGTTTCATTTAGTACTGTTTACTGCTTTGTATGTTTGTTTTTTTAAATTTAGAAACCTTTACATTATTTTGAAAGCATATTTGCTCTACAGCTTTTCTTTGCATGTGCTTAAAAGTAATTGTACAATACAATTATGATAGATCGATCGATAGAGACAGATAGATAGAAAAATACCAGTTAATAAACAGATGATTATGATGCACCTAATGCTTTAATTTATACCTGTTTTTGTCATGTTTGCCAAAAGAATTAGAAACCATTGTGGTTTCTTAAAATGGATATGTATAAATGTGTAAAAGGTATTTGTTGCATACTGTTTACCCAATGCAGATGAAAAAACTCTCTAATTAAAACTTTATCAGCTTAGTCATTGGGACCTGTATCTGTATGAACTGTGCGAATTGTAGCTGTGTTATTTTGCTTTGGTTAAAGGATACTAAACCTGGTAGAAATGTTGCATAAACTGGAAACTATATGCGTTTATATGCTATTTTTTTATCCCCTTATGAAGACTACGAGGGCGAGAGAGAAGGGCAAGGGAAGAAAGCTTAGGAAGGGCATCTGATTCAGGATCAGATGCATCCTCGGTTCGACGTCTCGCTGTCGATACTCCATCACATGTAGCCCCTCACTCTGAACCTACATTCCACCTACAAACATGGACTGCACAGCCCCTAGGCCAACAGCAGAAATTGAATACAGACCCTTCACATTACTATCGAGCACACAGTGCCGAGCCACCATGTGCACAGAGTACAGAATCAACTCGCCATCAGCGTTTACTCTCGGCTGAACCTCAGTGTGCATCAAATGTAGAGCCTCTAAACTATGATCAGAGGCTTCAGGGGCATCCGAACACTTTGAGTTGCCAGCCGGATTATGCTCAACTTTCACTCTATTACAAGGACGTCCAACAGCCGAATCAAATCTGTAGAATTCCCCCACAGACTCATTCTACAGACGGAGATTATCAATTGTATCCTGAGACTAGAAATGCCCAACAACCTGAATTAAAATGTATACACACCCATCAACCAATGCTTTGGGGCAATGCTTCTCACCACCAACCTCTGCTACATAAGGTTGGACATGCGTCTCCATCATTTGGACAGACTCGGCAAATTGTTTCTGGACACAGTCATGGGCAGCCTCTACCTTATGGTCCCACTGAAGATCTGCATCCTGTCTATGGCCATACTCCACACCATGGTCCTTCCCACTGGCCTAGCCAGCAACCTGCTCCATTGAATGGAAATATTGCATGTTCTTCACCCAGGCCGTCTAAAACACATGGGCCTCCAGATCCTCAGGGCCATGCAGACATGCCTAGGTTGAAACCAATTGGTAGGGAGGGTGTAGAACCCAGGCGAAGGGCCAGTGCTGATCATATTCCACTTTTCCAAAGAGAGGGTAGATCAGCTTCTAGGGCTGATCCACTATCAGAATGCTTGCTGAAGAGCAGAAAAGCGGTGTTGCCTTCTGAAATCCGCCGCCGGGAGAGAAGTGTAGATGACCCCATGCAGAGACACACTGGGGACGTTTTGGAGGGTAGGAGAAGCAGGAGAATCAGCCAATCAGAAGAGATTGAGCAAGTAGGTAGAGTGAGTATTAGCCAGTTAAATGAGGGGGCAGATAAAGGCATTAGCAGGGCTGTTGGCAACTTCGAAATGAAAGAAGGGCTTGATGAAAAAAGAGTCAGCCCATTAGGGGAGGAAGGAAGTAAAGAAGATACCGGGACCAGCTTTGTGCAGAACAGAGCAGGCCAAGGTGATGGGAAAGTTAGTGAGCCTCAAGAAAGAGCAAGACTGGGAAGCAAAAAGAGAATGCAAGGAGAAAGTGTTGGTTGTGAAAAGATAGAAGTGAAAGAGAGTTGGGTTGATGGTCAATTAAGCAGGTTAGGTCAAGTTCAGCATCATGGTGAAGGACAATTGTATGGGATTATAGAGAAGTCAGTGGAACAGTTACAGAGCTTTAAACACATTGAAGATCCATCAAGGAGGGTTGAAAACTGGGTCAGCAGATCAGATGTTCCCCAAGGCTTTGACAAAAGGCTTTCTCATTTTGAGATAAAAGATGGACAAAGTGGAGGGAGAATTGCATTGTTTGATATGGTGGAGCTGAACAAAAACAGGGACTCAAAGGTTGTTGTAGAAAATGTTGAAGGTCAAAAGAGGATCCAGAAAGACATGTTAGAATTGCGATGTAGACAAAAGAAGATCAGCTACACAGAGGAAGGTGAGGAACATCTCGCACACAGAAGGCTAAGCCAATCCGAAGATGATTGGAAAGGACGTAGGGTGCGTAGGATCAGCCAGTCAGGTAATTTGGATGGCCAAGATCAAATTGGGCAATCAGGTGGTCAAATGGAAGGAGATGGACATAAGAAGAAAAATCGGGACATGCCTGAAGCTATGGATACCACACCCACACAACAGGAGTGCAATGACCCATCTTTACACCGTAGACTGGGTGAAGTAGGCAGTTACTTACAGAGTGGTTCTTCCCTCCCTCAGGCCTGCCACAGGAGAAGCAGGGATGAACTCAAGCCAAAAATCCGGACTCGCTCTATGTCCGATATTGGAGTGTCTCAGCGTTCTGCAGCAATTCGTTGTCTTGAGCGTTCTGCAAGTCGAGAATCTATAATGGCAGCAGGGATGGGACCGAATGGCAGGGACACAGGAACCACCAATGGTGAAGTAGGGGCTTTGGATACAAGGGTGTCTGTGGCAAAGCTCAGGCATTCCTATCTGGAGAATGCCTCAGGACGCAGACCTGAATTGTACGTTGATAGCACTTTAAATAGATATAAATACTAATTCTTTCAACATGGAGGCAATATTTTGTTCTCCTGGCTTTATGATTTTTTTAACATTTGTCTTCAAGCAAGCAAGCTAAAGGCACACATCTGCATTAATCTACTGACCATTTGAACTGGTGTGTATTTTAACGTGCTTTAAGCCTACATGGATTAACCTCAGTTTTGTCTTTGTTGGTCTGATGTCTGACTTTGCTGTGATGCATTGGGCAATATATGATGCTAAAGTATTATCGATGCGTGTCTGTGAGGGGGAAAAAATGACCAACTTGACAATAATCTTAATAAATAGCTAGAATGATTAAATGGATATTTTGGGGTTTTTTTTGCCAGAATAAGGGAATATTTGATTTGTTAAATGGCTGTTATTGAGCAGTTGCATGTGTGAATAGTAAGTAAAGCAGCAAGATTGATTGTGCGGGTATTGGTTATTGCATGAGGTTTCTTTTGATATATTTGTTGCTTTATCATAAAGTATTTAATGAGAAACGTGAATACTTTTAAACTCTAAAATGTAAAGCGAATAGTGTTTTGCATTTTAAGTTCTTCTTTGTTTTTACTAAATTTGTTCATTTTTGTTCCATTCTTGTATATCACACTTGCCCTATATGAAGAAGTGAGTCTAAGATAGACACAGCTGCTATAGAGACTGATCCAGCAGAGGTTGTTGACCAAGAAAAGGGGCAACGCCGACCTAGACGTTATATCAACCCTGGTGACGATCGCAAGGCCTCTGAAAGGTTCCGAACTCAGCCAGTCACATCAGCTGAAAGGCTACAGTCTGATAGGTATGGTAAGACGAGCAAATGTCATAACATTCACTTCCTTGCAGCCACTGACACTTTGTTCTTATTGTACTTTGTGCTTGCTATTTAGGTCTCTGGAGCTGCATAAGGCAGAAGGTGAGCTTATCTCCATTTATGGATTTTTTTTTCCCAATACAGCAGACAAAAATGATCAGGCAGTATACCTGAAAAAACTCACTCACACCCACTTTGTTTTTCCTAGTGGATGAAGAGAAGTTAGACGAGCGAGCAAAGATGAGCGTAGCAGCCAAGAGGTCCCTCTTTAGGGTATGAGAATTCTATATGTGCATACGTCATCTAATTTGTGTCGTTCGGTCTAGGTATGACAAAGTCTGAGATAATGAGTACTCTTACAGCCTTCGTGAAATATCTTGGCAATATTTCAGAGGTATAGTCATGTTTGCTTTAATATTTTCCTTTTTTCTTACTATGTTTTAGGAGCTTGAGAAGACTGCAGAAAGCGGTGTTCCCAAACCTCGGTCCCGTAATGTAGCGGTGGAGCGGAGACTCAGGCGCACACAGGACCGCTCTAGAACCCAGCCTGTTACCACAGAGGAAGTGGTCATCGCTGCATCGTAGGTCACTTAACATCACTACTACACAAAATATCCCATGAAATATGGGGGGCGAATCAGTTTTCCAATAAAAAATTAATTATGAAATGTTGAGAAGCCCTTAATTAGTTGTGGTGCAACCAGCAGCAGCCCTTACTTAGTTGTGGTGCAACTAATCATGTCACTTGATTAGTTGCATGGATGTCTCGTGTGTGCATTTAAATGTTATGTTCCCTTAATATATATCCTCCCATTCCTAGCAAGACTGAGAGTTTGTTGGAGAACATACCTAAACAAACAGCCTAGTAAAGAACAAGGATTTATCAAAGCAAGTCTGGGATACATTTTTGGATCTATATCAATCAAGGTTTTGTTATGAAACTCATCCCAAAGTTAGAAGCATTTTTACTCCAATGTTGTAACATTAAATATTTTTTTTTTCAAAAATGTAAATATAGAACAGCTATGATTCTGTTTAGAGGAGACCAACTGCCAAATGTCAGTAATGACCTGACATCTAGCAAATAAGCAAGAGGTGAAGGGTTCTCTTTCTGTAAAATGTAGCACTTTGTGGGCAAAAAGTTCAGTTTTGGTCTCATACGATATTATTTATTTATTTGTTTGTTTGTTTGTTTATTTGTTTGCCGAGTCTCCAATATGCCAAAACTCCAAACAGGATTTCATGAGACCTGCATTCTTCTGTAAAAACCAACTTGGAGGTGTGTCCAGGCTATGAACAGCTTCTCCCACCTGCGATGTGGATGTCCGAGATGTGGAACTCCCTCAGAGTTACCCTTGGCCTCCACAAATTTAGGACAGATTAAAGGAGATACATGTATATGTGTGTGTGTGTATACATACATACATGTGTGTGTGTGTGTGTGTGTGTGTGTGTGTGTGTGTGTGTGTGTGTGTGTGTGTGTATCTGTGTGTGTGCTTGAGCAGTGAAACTCTCCATCAGATGTTGTTTGGTTGATGTTTCCTGACAGAGACAATAAGCTACAGCTGATGTTGTAGATCTGCTGGAATTGTTGTGTGTCCTGTGTGGTGATGAGTTCGGAGACGTTCGGAGCGGAACAGGCGACACATGCATTTAGTGCAGGCCTTGTCTCATTTCCACTCTCAACATAATGCTAAAAAAAACACCTGCAGCGTCCCAAATAATAGAGCAGAAGCGGCGGCGGCCTCAGCGGTGAGTCAGGAGTCAGTATTCAGTATTCAGCGACGACACGCTGAGCGTTTAAAATGCAACAAACAGCTCGGGAGCAGACGGAGCATTCACACGGAATTACCAACACGACCGTTATCTTCGTCATTCAGGGAGGATTCAGGAGCTTCACATGCAGAACCGGCTGAGAACGAACACACACACACACACACACACACACACACACGCTCTTGTTATTATTAAACTGTTTTTTTCTCTTCACCTCAAAACGATTCATTCAGAAAGAAATGAGTTCCGGTTCTCTAGCACACAGATGTAGGTCACAGATGTCTGAGCTGCTGCAGGAATTAAAGTGTTCTGAGCCCAGAACGTGTGAAGGTTCCACCTGAATTGACATCTACACACTTGTCATGGGTTAGATTGGGATGCGAACATGCCTCCATCTGACTCTCTATACCTCCACCTGTCTCTCTACAGCTCTGTCTCTCTATACCTCCACCTGTCTCTCTACACCTCCACCTGTCTCTCTACAGCTCTGTCTTTCTACACCTCCACTTGTCTCTCTACAGCTCTGTCTTTCTACACCTCCACTTGTCTCTCTACACCTCCACCTGTCTCTCTACAGCTCTGTCTTTCTACACCTCCACTTGTCTCTCTATACCTCCACCTGTCTCTCTACAGCTCTGTCTCTCTATA
>JAOUWY010000038.1:8452720-8462948 GCA_025728095.1 Prietella phreatophila
GAGAGATGGGGGAAGAGAGGATGGAAGGCTAAAACTAGTCCATCTAGTTCCTCTGTGTCAATATGGTTGTCGTTCCACCCTACCCAACAACATTTCCTGTAACTGAAGTGGGAAATTGGTTCTAAAAAAGGGATATGAATTGGAATCATATTAACAAGTATTCAAATACTTTTATCCAGGGCAACTTACAACTAAGGTAGAATATAATCCATGCATCCATGTTACTGACAGACACGTAAGCCTCGAGTTTTCACTAGCTGACCAGAAACGGGCAAGGCAAGAAGAACAGCCAGAATACAAATGCTGGCTTAAGTACTAGTACATTTAATCCTTCTCCTGTCACTTTTGCCCAGCGTGATTATACAGGTTATAAGTATCCTATCCTTAGGATACAGCTGACCAGTTAAGGGTTATGGACCTTGACCATGGACTCAGTAAGCAGCTTGGCGGTGCTGAAATTTCAACTCACAACCTCCCATTCAAATCCCAAAGCCTAAACCACTGAGCCACACACATGAAACTGCTGAAGGCATAAATCAAAAAGCAGTCAGTTATGTTACATTTAACTACATTACATTACATTACATTCAGGCAACAGTGCATGTACTGGTCTGCTTTGTTAATTTTATATGATTACCATAAATGGCACACTCTAATTTCTCAAACTTACAACATACATAGACAATTTTGCTTTTCCCACTTTGTAGCAGCAGTTTAGGGACAGTTCACACATGAGCATGATGATCATGTGTCCACAAACCTTTGGACATATATTGTAGGCAACTAGCTAGCTCACTAATTTTAGATAGCTCACTTAGTACATAACATAGTCTCTGTTAGCTTTTGTCACTGTACCTAGCTTAACCTAGCAAACAAGCTTACAAGCACCATTAACCTGCTCGGTTTATTCAACAAAGTTTATTAGCACACTTTATTGCAACAGCTTATTGTGTGAGAGGAGTTAACTAATCTAGCTAGCTAGCCTACAAACACCATTAGAGCTGCGCTACATATGTTTCCAGTATTTGGCAATACTGGGTGTTTTGCAATGGATGTTTGCCTTTCTGAGCCCTAAAGATGGGCTGGATGACAGGGGCCTTGGAGCAGTATTTATAACAACGCCACCAGAAAGGATGTGTAAACATAGCTCTTTTTTTTCTCAGTCATATGATGCACTTGTTTCAATTACAAATATTTTATAGAATTTTCTTTATATATTAGCGTGATTTATAATAGTAATACAATATAAATATGAACTATACACATTTAATTCTCAAATGTTAAAGCTGCAGATACTGTACATTACACACACACACACACACACACACACACACACACACACACGTAATGTAGTTACTGTATGATCGTTTCATTGTCAGTACAGTTAATTTCACAAGATGACAATGTTTTATGCTTTATAAATTCATATAGATTCATATTCATTTATAAAAGATTGACTTGACTGTGTGAAATGTGTGTGTGTGTTTATGTGTGGGTACACTGTATTAAAGGTTACAGTACACCCACTCCTTTTTGAACTCATGATAGGTGCCTTTGAACATCATAACTAATGTATTCAGTCAGAAATCTGCTCCCACATATTTCCTTTGAATTAAAATTCACAGTTTTATTGTGTTCTCATGCACCCATGGAATGCTTTCAGTAAAAAATAAAAAATAAATACTTTCTGTAAAAACTGTCCAGCGGTGGTTACTGAGTAGGAAGCTGGACCATGATATATTACTACACTGTGATGCTGAAGAAGAAACACTGTTTTTCCAGGAAGCCACTGAAAAATGAGTATTAAATTGGGATTTTGAATGAGCTTAGTGCACTCAAGAAAGCATTCAGACATTTGCTAAAATATTAAGATGTATTGTGGGTGCACGGTGGCTTAGTGGTTAGCACGTTCGCCTCACACCTCCAGGGTCGGGGGTTTGATTCCCGCCGGGGCCATGTGTGTGCGGAGTTTGCATGTTCTCCCAGTGCTGCGGGGGTTTCCTCCGGGTACTCCAGTTTCTCCCCAGTCCAAAGACATGCATGGTAGGCTGATTGGTGTGGCTAAATTGTCCATAGTGTATGGGTGTGTGTGTGTGATTGAGCGCTGCAGTGGACTGGCATCCTGTCCAGGGTGTACCCTGCCTTGTGCCCAATGACTCCTGGGATAGGCTCCAGGTTCCCCGCAACCCTGAAGGTGGTTGAAGATGAGATGTTTGATAGTTCAGTTATTCAATTTCACCAGTAAAATCATTTTGGCTTAAATCTTAATTTATTGAGTCATTTAAGTCATAAAATTTGCACATACACACACAGACAGACACACACAGTAATATTTTTTATATATATATATATATATAAAAAACCACACACACATGTACACGGACCATGTATATATAAACAGAGCTACAGCATACAGATTATGGCGAGTGTATTTATTTATGACAATGTTAATATTAAGACTGTTATTCTCATAACAACATGTACAGAAACAAGTAAAAACACTTATCTTGGAGTTTGTGTTATATTTCACACATCCTGTGATCCGCTGTGTCCCTTAAAAGTTGAAAACGCACAGTGGATAGGTAACAATTATGTGAATGTGACTATTTAATGTGACTTGTCATTTGGATTTTACCTTGTTACTTCAACTGTATTGTTAAAATAAAAAAGACAGTCGGCACAAACGATTGAGACTATTATGAATGAACTTGGAGCATGTGTGGGGGCTGAGTGACCCCAGAATGACCTATAAATATTCTTTTAATATCTCCTGAACCGGATCAGCACAAACGAAAATTTTTACGGCACAAACCAGCACAAACGAAGCACAAACGATTGACACTATTTTGGTGACGTTTTGCGGTGGTGGGGGGGCCAACTTCACGCAGGTGAAAAAATGCATAAAAGACCCGAACTAGACATTTTTTATAAAATGCTATTCCTAGATTTTCCGCTAGGGGCGCATTGTTTTAGTCAGAGTAGAAGACACTAGACCGAAAAACTCAGACCGAACAGCAGATGGCAGCAATGCACCTTCTGCTGTTTGTTATTACACTGTGACCAGTTGTAATGCACACATGTAATCGGAAGTAAATTGCACATGTTTGTCTTAAGAAATCTGAGGTTGATCATGATATGTTTTGTAAAAGGATATTTCATTAAATTTGATGATTTTCCTTATGTACTTGTACTTCTTTGCACGAAAACAAAGGGAAAACATGGACTTATTGTTATTTCTAGGAAATTCCTATATGATTTTACTGGCCTGGTCCACTTGACATCTAATTAGGCTGTATGTGGCCCCTGAACTAAAATGAGTTTGACACTCCTGAATGTAGATTCTACATAATCTGTATATTGTCAGTTTGTCTGTAACCACTGACTTGACTGCACACCTCTTGGCACAGTAATTCAGTATGATAAAAGGTATAGTAGTTCGTGAAAGTAGAAGAAACTAGAAATAATTTATTACCAATAGATTTTCTTTCTGAAAAATAAAGAAATAAAATCACTTGATGAACTGCTTTTGATTTGCTGCTGTTTATACTATATTCAAACTAGAAGCCATTGTGAAATAGTTATGGAATGTGAAATAATATATCTTTTCTGTTTTAAAAAAAAATTCTTATCAGAAATGAGCCAACCTCCAATGCCAACTACAAGATCTTCTGTGAGAGGATCATCCGCCATAGAATAATTGTAAACTAAAAGGTGCTGACAACGACGCAGCTAAGAAGGATCTTTTTAAATCTTCTAATAAAGCATGAAGATCTTGATGCTTCAAACTACAGACAATTTAAATACCGACAATTTACAGACAATTTAAATACATATTCAACATGATACACAGTGTATTTTAACTCAATTATTTTCCGTGTGAATATATCTTTATTTATACTGTTGTGATCATTTTCACTGTATTTTTGTTTCAGGCTGGATAAATTGTAGAGGAGGTTGACCTGTGATTTCCCCCAGCTGGTGTTTCACTCCCCCAACAAGCAGAACATCTGTGAGATGGTTTTTGCTGAGACATTGTCTGCAGGTAAGCTGATAGACAGGCTACCTCATCCATCAGCTACAGAAACAACAGGGTCAACAGGGGTACTGGCAGAATTCCATTATATAGTGTGGTGAGATGCTGATCTTACCGCTGTGGGCAAGGACTTAAGCTTGTACATAGCACATGGAAACCTGTGTCACTGCGTGACTGTAATGGCGGGTTTACCATCTCTCAGTTCTGTTGAAGATCTGACATGTGATCATGAAGAATTTGACACCAGGGTGTTTTTGCATTCACAACATGCTGCACAGGAACTTTAGTCATCAAGAGCCCTGATACTGATGTGGCAGTAATTGCTTTAAGTCTGCAGCCAGACTTCCCATGTAGGTTGTATTTTTTCACGGGGGTTGGCAACAAAACAAGTATCATTGACCTAGCTAAGTTGTCATCAGCTCTTGGTACCAGTGTGTGTTTGGCACGTATTTGGAGCCATACCTTCTCAGGTTGTGAGAAGGTACCTTCACCTATTGGCAGTGGATGGCACCTTGAGGATGGGGAGTTAACAGTGACCTGGATGACTCAAAATTCTGCTTCTGAAGGTGTGTTGCAGGTAGTCCACTGCAGTTGCAAGCAAGGCAAATGTGACAGTGGAAGATGTTCCTGTATGGCTGCAAGGCTGTCTGTGTCCATGCCACAATTGTGCAAATGTTTCCCAGGAAACAGGGGAAAGAGTTATTTGGGATGATAGCTCTGATGGTAGTGATAGGGATGATGCTGTTGAGTAAGGACACACTGTGTCACATTTTAGGCTGATTTTGAGCTGTAATGAATCTATTGTAGAATTGTCCTTTTTTGACATTCTTCAGAATTAAGGGGAGGTGGGGTAGCATTTTGAGTCATTTCAGCCAACTTAGGCCAAAGTGTGCTTCTTTTTTCTTCTTTCTGTGATTACACAGTGCCTACTGAAAGTTTTGATGTATAAAACATCACAAAGTTTTGCTAAATTTACAATGTGTATGCTTAATTTTGGTTGGTGCCAATCAGTGAAGTTGAAGTGTATTATCTACAAATTTGCCAGATTTCATGGTCTACATTCACACTTGAGTATACTATTGCACCAATACATATCTCAGATGTTTAGGTACATCTATAAATGTCATTTTGAGAGATATTTTGTATTGCCAAAATTGAAATAAAAAAAGCCACAAGCAAAACCAGCAGCATATGATTTTAGTTTTTTATAATTCACAATTACAGCATATACATTTGGTAAATGGTGCACTTATATAGCGCTTTTACCCAAAGCACTTTACACTGTGTCTCATTCACCCATTCACACACACCAGTGGTAGCACAGCTGCCATGTAAGGCGCTAACTGGCCATCGGGAGCAACTTGGGGTTCAGTGTCTTGCCCAAGGACACTTCGGCATGTGGAATCATGTGGGCCGGGAATCGAACTGCCAACCCTATGATTAGTGGACAACCTGCTCTACCAACTGAGTCACATTTACGGACCATGACAAAAAACTGTAGGATATTTTGCGGACGTTATGTTAAAAGTCCAGAAGTGTGTTTAAAACTGCATTTAAAAAGTAGTGCCCAGGTGTGGGAATGAAAAGCACTTTTCTAGCCACTTTTTTCGTAGTTCACCTTATGGCCTACTAGCTACAGTAGGACTTACAATTTTAGTGGCTCCCTCTGGTGTTCGTCACTGACTGAGCTGAAATAATTAATAACCATTGGACTAAACTATTTTTAGGGACTGGAGAGGAGATATTTGGAAAACAGTCCTGTGTAACTGCATCACCTCGACCCATATCCTGTTTTATTCCTTAAATGATTAGAACAATTAGAATTTTTTAAATAAGTATTTAACATATTGTTATGTTAAATAACAGTGGCCTGTCTGCAGTTACTAGGCCTATTTAAAAACAAACAAACATGTTATTCTGTATAAATGTGATTTGCCCAGCTGCCAGCACTAGTGAGCAGTGCTTTTCTGGGAAAGTAGCAGTTATTAACAGTTTCTGCCATCTACTATATAATACTACTTGATACCACTAAAGGTGTTTTGAGGTGACAGAGCTTAAATTGAGCTGGATCCTGATGGAATAGGATCAGGCGCCTCCCAAAGGTATTACATCTGCATTCTGCAACCTTTTGATGTGGATCCACCACCTCTGCAGTTGGATGTTTAAAGTCTCACACAGCAGTAGTAGCAAAATAAAGAGTTTTAATTTTTAATTCATGAAATGTAAAACGGAATCACAAAAAACTGCAATAAAAATGCTAATGTTATGCTGCTCACATTTTGCTTATAGCCAATCATAGCCTCTTTCACATAAGTAATCATTTCAAATTCAATGATTTCAAGTTCACTCGAATTCATTGTCATACAGCAAAGCTTGTACACTCTTAAAACAGATGAATTAAAGATAACACATTGTGTGTTAATTTTTAACACACCTGTGTGTCTACATAAGGACACATTTTGTGTGGAAATATTGAACACATCATGTGCTCATTTTAAACACACCTCTGTGTCTAGTTAAGGACAAGACAATCAGTGTGTTAGTACATTTAACACATGCTGTGTTAGTACATTTCCACACAAATATGTTTTAAAATATAACACAAAATAACACAGAGATGACTTTATACTTTTTTCCCTACAATTGACCTGCAATTTGTTGGTATGCTAATATTTCTAAAATGCTAACAAAATGAAGAAACAATTGCAGGAAATTCAGGTGACATTTATTAAAATCATTAAAACATTTGACAGATGTATAAGAATTGGAGTTGATGCATCGTCTTACAAATCTCCCTGCCATCTAGTAAGACAAGAGTCCTACTTTCTTCCAATTGAAAAGCTGTAAAAGAACGAAAAGAGTGTTGGTTGTTAGCTACAAAATATGGACAAATGCCTTTGGGCTTCAACTGAAAAGTTGCGTTACAGAATCCCAAATTGTGTAACTTTAGAAATGTGGCCTCCACTCTCCTAATGAACAAAATGGCACCGTAGACTCACCATGAAAATCTAACTGACTTGTGAATATTTATTCTCCAGCTTTTAGCGCCTCACCGCCAATTTATTTGCACAACCTAATTAAGTTAACCTACATTAGAGATAGTGGAAAGCATTACAACCTAAACCCCATCCTGTCTTTTTGTCAATTTATCTTTGTGAAGAACTTTTGGCCTCGACGTTACTGAGCTAGCCAAGTTCCGTTAGCCACTGACTGTCTGTACCTATTAACCAGAACTAACATTCACAGAATACATGAAGAAACACTGCCCTAACCCATCCTCCTAATGCTAAATAAAACAGCTTGAATTGTCCAAAACACTTGCTAAATGTAGTTAACGTTAACCTGCTCTCTGTTTTACACCATGGTGAAGAGCTGTAATGCTAGGTTATCATTAACTTTCAAAAAGGTAAAGGTAGTGAGCTGCATGCTAAAGTAATGTTATCAGCTGAGGTGAGCGTCTAGGTTATCATCACTCATCCCCACTGTGATTAGTGACAGCATCCAGCTAGCTAACCCTAACTCAGAGTATGGGATAAGATGCAAACCCAGAGAATTATAGTATAACCTCAGTCCATATTTCACAGCCAACATAAACACATGACACTAGTAGTGTAACGCCAACACTGAGGAAGCAGTACACAATATTCACTTGTGAAGCTGTTACGATAGGTAAAGTTATTTAGCACTCACTGAGTGAGTTTTCCAATGAATACATTTTCGAGCGCTCCCTGCCTAAATATCACGACCTCGGCCAGGCATTTTCAGCAGCCTTAATTCCAAATAATGATGAACACTAACTTACCCTGTAGTCATTTTGTTTCCTCGCCTCAGGACTCTGTTGTCACAATCAAAAGCTCAAAAGCAATGAACATTCACTTTGAGGTGAATTCAGAGATGGATAATGATGTTGGCTGCGCAGTCCGTAATGTGATTGGACAATAATTAAAAACACGCTGTGTTGGTCAATTGTGAAATGATTATTATTATTATTTTTAAAACACATTTATTGGATAATTTTCCATGTGTTGAAATAGTAATAACACAAAGTGTGTAGGTTATTAACACAACTTTTCTGTATGTTATGCAAACAAATTCATGATTTCATGCATTAATGTATTAAGCTATGCATTACACAGACATTAACTTGGATGGCCTTCTGTAACTAAGAACTGACACACCAGTAGGGGATGACATTGTATCTGAAACACATGAACTCTTATTTTCCCCATGTATTACAAGATGTGAAAGGCAACAAAGATTAAATTCTGGTGCTCAGAACACTATTTGGTGATGAATAAGTAACATCACAAAGATATTTCCATGGAGGACAAAATGATTATAGGAAACCGTTTTGTACATCAGTGGTGTTGATATTTGAAATCAAAGAGTAGTTTCATACACAAATGCATGAGACAATGTCTATTGTAAAAAGCGCTGTACACATAAAATTGAATTGAATTGAATATGTCCTTACATAATACACATTTTCCCATTACAGTCTCACAACAGCAGTCATATGAACAAGAAATTACTGGAAGGGCTCCTGTTCAAATAGAGGGGTCTTTCCCCATTTTGAAAATGTCCTATTCCTGTTACTGAGAAGATTCATTATTTGTGAGACCAAAATTTTATCTGGAAATTTTTGAATACATATGTCTGTCTATTCTGTGGCATACAGGGTAACTTGGAACATGTTTGTGTCTAACTACTTCCTCTTTGTGGTGTAGCTGACCATGTGACAGGAAGCATGTGATGTGATATCAACTGTGTGAAAGTTAGAACATTGCATGTTGTTCTGCTTCACTAGAGGAATTAAAATGGAGAACTGTACCATGAACAACAGAGGGTATGTGTGTTATGTGTTGGTAGCTGGAAATCGCTGCGGTCACGCCCACTGTGTGTATTCCGCGAAAAACACAGGAAAAAGTGCATTTAAAATGGAAAAAAAATGTGTGTTCGACTGTGCTATTAGATTCAATAAGAATTCTGAGTTATCTTTTTACAGATTGCCAAAAAAAATTCAGTCCTTTTTTACTCGTAAGTCATAAGCAGTGCAGTGTAGGTTTAGGTTCTTTTGACATGTGGTATTCATGTTGTACAATGGTGAATAATTTGCTACATATTTATTTTTACACGCTGCCACTTTTCACTGATGAATAATGGGCGCTCATTCGTTCTCTGTGTTTTGCCTTCACAAATACAGTATATGATGTTAGTAAGAGGAAGCAATGTTGGCTGCAATCAAACTAGGACTAGCTAGTTTACGGGTTACCAAATAAAATTATATAATAAAAAAAAAAATATTTGTACTTGAGTCCTGCAGGGGCCATGTGTGTGTGGAATTTGCATATTCTCCCCACAGCTGCTGCGGGGTTTCCTCCAGATACTCCGGTTTCCTTCCCCAGTCCAAAGACATGCATGGTAGGCTGATTGGCATGTCTAAAGTGTCCGTAGTGTATGCATGGGTGTGTGAATGTGTATGTGATTGTGCCCTGTGATGGATTTTATGGAAATGCATGGAATTCAGTTAGACCATGACTGGCGCGAACCATTAATATGTTAATAACCCTTTTTCTATATCCTTTTTAAGGTGGTAGTTCATTTTAATGGATACAGTGGTAAGAAAAAGTATGAACCTTTCTGAATTTCAGGGTTTTCTGCATAAATGTGTTATAAAATGTGATTTGATCTTCATCTAAGTCAGGGGTATTGACAAATATAAATGTGCCTAAAATAATAACACAAAAAAATTCTGATCCCTCATGTCTTTATTGAGAACAACCAAAAAATCTTCATAGTGCTTGTGGAAAAAGTATGTGAACCCTTGAGTTAATAACCTAAAAAAGCTAATTGGAGTCAGGTTTTAGCACACCTGGAGTCTCGTTAAGAAAATGAGGTTGGAGGTGTTTACTACAGCTACTTTGACGGATAAAAACCCCTCAAACCTTTGGAGTTTGCTCTGCACAAGAAACACATGCTTATGTGAGCCATGCCTCGACAAAAAGAGCTTTCAGAGGATCTATGATCAAGAATTGTTGATTTACTTAAAGCTGGCAAGGGTTACAAAGTGATTTCATCCATATCGTTTTTGGGGTATATAATCAGCCCCAAGGGAGTGTCAATGGACCAGGACAAGGTACGGGCTGTGGTGGAGTGGCCCGTGCCCACGACAATTAAGGAGCTGCAACGGTTTTT
>JAOUWY010000038.1:8491510-8502007 GCA_025728095.1 Prietella phreatophila
AAAATAATATCATGATTATTTTAAGGAACAATCTTCACTATACAACCTTGGATATTAATAACTTATATTAAGTTACATTTAAGTTCCACTGAAATGATTAAAACATTTTAATTTTAACATAACATATGTCAATAAGAGGACATTATACCTTATAAATTTTGATCTGCTTTCTGTCAATGTTTATAGTATAGCTATCTGGCTAGTAGGTAAAAGGTATGATCCCAACTGATTCTTTAGCCATTAAAAAGGAATGAATTAAAATCTTTTAAATGCATAAAAAAAACAACTTCATAACCGTTCAATAATCAGATAAAAGTGCTGTAGTTTATTTTAGCTCTTCTTTATCCAAGAAACAGCCTGTTCTAATTCCAGAGCCTAGGTTATTGGCGTAAATCGATAGAAAATGTTAAATTATTATTATTTTTTAAATGAAAAACCTCTGATTATGGCCTAACACCACTGGCTTAGCCATATGGCCACAAACAAACTTAGAAATAAAATAAAATAAAATAACATTTACATGTCTACAGAATAGTATTGAGCTATAGGAGCACTACCCTGTTGTCCTGGTTTATAGCTGTGCCGAAAGAAAGGTAAGACATAATTTCGTCTTTAATTTATTTATTCATTTTCATGTGATTTATTTACATGCGATTTATTTTCATGTGATTCATATTCATGTAATTCATTTAAAGGTAAAACATAATTTCAACAAAACATATTGTAAGATATGTACACTGGACATTCTGACAGAAGCAGAACTGCACTACCAAAATAGATTCCCTTTCTTGAAAGATGATAATATAGTTAATGATATTATATTATGTTATATATTATTATATTATTTTAAAATGAAAAGTATTTCATCATATTTTTATATTTACAAAAATTACATGTAAATTAAAAGAACTTACCTGTCAGGATACCATAAAAGAGATGAAACAAGAAGATGAGGAAAAGAGAAACAGAACTGTGCTAATAATAATAATAATAACAACAACAATAATAATAATAATAATAATAATAATAATGTCATGAGTCCCCCTTTGTGCGCCGCGCTACAGAATGTGTGAGCGCGTGCGCACGGGCAGCACCTGCCTCTCTGTTACAGATAGCAATGACATTTCAACACGTGCATAACCACGTGTCTTTTGTTATTGTTGTTGGTGATGTCATGCCTCTGCCCCGTCTTGTCATGTGATGTCTGGTCACGTGTATTATTGAATTGCCTGCAGCTGTCAGCAGTTCGGGGCTAATGACTCCGGTATGTATATATACACCGTGAGCCATTTTTCACACGGCGCGGGTAATTAAAGTAGAATTAGCTTAAAGCAGACACAGACACGTTGCATCGTTCATGTGCCTTAGCAGCTTCTAGCATAGCTTAGTTCTTTGAGTTTGTCATGTTCTTGTTTCTCTTTTGTTTCTCGTTTTGGGATGACATTTTGGATTTGTCTGCTCACCTCTTGGTAAATAAAACCACCGTTTGAACTGCGATTGCATCTGTCTTTCTTCAGTTACGTCATGAAATGTGACTAATAATAATAATAATAATAATAATAATAATTATTATTATTATTATTATTATTATATAATATAAATATTAGAGAATTAGATATAATATGATTTTATAATTATTATTAATTTTTAATTAATTAATTAATTATTGATGGAAACTTTAGGCTAAGGCTAGCCCAACATCATTTTGGCAAGCAAGCAGCTAGCCACAAGCCATCACTTCATTTCAGAGAATTAGTTTATATTAATTATTTAACAATTTTTCTTTGTTGAATGTCATTTTGTACAAATTATCTTTATAATTATAATTATATAGCTTGATCATTTAAGGAACAATATTTAAACAGTATAAAAGCCATCACTTTACCAAAGGTGTTCTGTTGTGATGTCACAATGGTATATCTAATTGGGAAGCTTAATATAGCACTACAACTAGCAAAAGTTTACGAAACATCTGTAACGCCATGGCCACCGGAGGCCGCTGTGGCGCTTCATCTGAAAGGACTTCCGAGCTGGGCGCGCGCTTCCGGGGTTAGTGTGCGCACGAGCGCGGTTTCACAGCAGGTGTGTTTGTTTTCATTTTGATTACCTGTGTTATTTAAGTGCCTGTGTTACCGAGCACTTTGCTCGCGATTGTCTTGGTTCCTGTTACGTAGACATGTTCGTAGCGGTTGTATTGTTTATGTTGATTCCACAAGTGTGAATGCCGTTGTCAATTCAACCTTGAAGACTGCATCTGTATTAGAATTGAGTTATTAATAAAGACTGATCTGCACCTGCCTCCGCCTCCCGAGTCTACGTATCGTTACAACATCAAAACACCATAAAATAGTAAAACAAACCAATCCTAGTATTTTTATTGCAACAATTTGTAAACCTAAACCAATTTTGCTGTATAAAATACTGTTTACTTTCAAAAGTAATGGTGTTTCACCAAACTTTATGGTCCATGTATGATCTGTTTTTTTGTGTTAATTCATTCATAAACCAAAAACTAAATGTTTTATGATTTTTAAAATTCAGTGTTTTAAGAATCAGTAAGAAAATCCTTTTCGCAGAAGACACCATGGCATTCAAACATGTATTTGAATTTGTTTGCCAGTTTCATTAATAGATCTTCTAACTGCATTTGAGTTTTCCTTTGCCTCCCTCTTATGGCAATAATCGCTTCTTTTTCAAAATATTTGGACATGTAAATTCATCTCTTTCTTATTATTTAATAAATGAATGTGATGGAATCATACAATATTAAAAATATAAAACCCAATTCCAAAAAGGACACTGTGTAAAATGTAAATAAAAACAGAATGAAATGATCTACAAATCTCATAAACCCATATGTTATTCACAATAAAACACAGAAACATCAAATGTTTAAACTGAGTAAATGTACTATTGAAAAAAAAAAGGTAATTTTAAATTTCATGGGAGCAACACGTCTCAAAAAAGTTGGGACACTTACTTCTCAAGTGTTTTCTTGCCCAGGAGACGTTGCGGCCATGAAATTCAAAATGACCTTACTTTTTGGCATATTTACTCGGTTCAAACATTTGATATGTTTTCTATGTTATATTGTGAAAAACATTTGTTTGTGAGATTTGCAAATCATTGCATACTGTTTTTATTTAAACTTTACACTGTGTCCCAACTTTTTTGAAATTTTGGTTGTATATAAAATATGTAATGATATATATTAAAAAAAAAAAGAAAAATATAGATTATATTATATTATGATATATTTTCAAGCATCTCTGGTAAAGGCTCTTGTAGCCTGGAAGTAAGTTATGTCCTGAGCCTCAGCTAGACCTTTCTGCTGAAAATATGAATGCCTACAGTTCGGGATCATGGCTTCACTTGAGCCGTATTCTGGTGTCTCTGAAGAGATGTTGTTTTCTCAAAAATCACAACTTATTTTTCTCATTATGTCAAAATGCATGATTAGGTATACATCATGTACATCATGGATGAGCGTATCCATTTTTACTTTAATCAATGGGTGGTATCAGAACAAATAGCTGGTGTGGGGTGAGTGTTACTGTTTTAGAACTCTTGGTCCAATCCTGAGCTCGAGTGACTGTTTTTGACAAATGTTTTGACCAATTTCCCCTTTGGGATCAATAAAGTGCATCTATCTATCTAACCATATATTAGTGCTAGATCAATTTTCAAATTAGTGTCACATGACAAGGTGACTCAGAAATCTGCATATATATTGACATGGAAATGATAGTCTCCTGAATTAATGGACAGTTTCATTGCCAGCCACTCTGAGGGTCTGAGACACCACTATGGTATCGCATGATGTTTGATGGATTCTGCCGAAATGCTTTGTAGCTCACAAAGCAAACTGTGATCGAAATGCATGGAATGTAATTACTGCAGGAATCGCCATATTAACAATATATACATCGTTGTGCCATGGTTCCAACATTGGAAAATAACTTTTGTTATAGTGTGATCATGAGAAATATAAACTTTGAACTTGAGAAAACACCTTTATCTTTCTTATAAAAAAATACTCTTTGACTTTCTGGACTTCCACGACTTGGCCCTGACTTTTCAGTTTTACTGATAAAAGTACTGATAAAAGTTGGGGGTTTGAGCCACTGTTGGGCCCTTGAACAAGGCCCTTTAATCGCCCTGCTCCAGGGATACCATATCATGGCTGACCTTGTGCTCTGACCCCAACTTCATAAAAAGCTGGGATGTGTGAAGAGAAGAATTTTGCTGTACTGCAACATATATGTGACATATAAATGCATCTTTTACATGTGTTATTGTTTCTATAGTAACCACTCACTCACACACTTTATTTAATTTACACCCAATTTAAAATGTGCGTCCTCTTTGATGTAAAGTTTTCTCTTAAGAAAAGATTATTTAACATTTTGTAAAAGTATTTTGTATGTTTTTCTACAAGGAAGTTAAATTCATGTTACTAATTACATTATTGCAGCTTGTTACAACCTGCTAATCTTTGTGATGGGAAGTGTATTTTCCAGTGTGCTGTGCCATATTTTGTGTGCAGTTCCGAACTCCATCCCAAAGTTTCCAGCCTGCCCTAGGAGTCTCCTCGGATGACATCAATGAATGGTGACATATTTAAAGAAGAAAAGGGAAGAGAGAGGGAAGGATGTTGGAGGTGGTTACATGTGATCTGGTGTTAGGAGATGGTGTTTGGTTTGTGTTGCTTGCCCTGGTGGCAATAAGTATTCTGTGTTCTGACTGCATGGTAGTTTAACGTAGCTCCGGTCAGAGCGCCAGCTGTTGCCGTCACAACTATTAAAGAAGCTATCATGATTTTTGTATGTGCCATCATGAGTATCACGTTATCGGATCACGATAGGTAAATCGTTTAGTTCTGTTACTCGAGCTAAACTATCTTGCATCTGTCACGATTTCCCCTTTAAGCAGCGTGCTGCGGAGAATGTAAGCACGCTGCTGAGCATGATGCGCGAGCACCTGCTTTTTCGTTGTTGACAATAGTGACATTTGGACATGTGCATTTGTTATGTTTATGTCTCCTCCCTGTTCTGTCATTGGTTGTTGTTTCACGTATGTCTGAATTTCCCTCAGCTGTCAGCCATTACAACGCTGATTATGCTTGTATATATACTGCGCGCTTCCCAGCAGATGGCACGGAATATTAGATAAGATATAGTACAGTTTAGTTTAGATTCCTTATGCTAGATAACCATAGTCACAGTTCATGTCGTGTTTCATGTTTAGATTGGTTTGTTTAGTTCACGCTGGTTTGTCCTGTTTTCTCCGCTCCCAGTTCCTAGTCATAGCTTATGTTTCATGTTTTTTCCATGACCACGACATAGTTTACTGCCTTGCCTTGTTTATGCTTGTTTGCCGATCGCCTGACCTCTTGCATGTTTTGGATTATGTTTTTGGATCACGTTTTAGATTTACCTGCCTGTGTCTCTCTTAAATAAAACCATTCCTACAGCACTTGCATCCATCATATCTCAGTTACGTCACGATACGTGACAGCATGCTTTCCAAATTGAGGATGTAACACCTGTTTGTTCTTAGGGTCCCCCTCACTCACGGAGCCACGTTGCTGCTTGATTCTGCTTGATTCTGCTTCATTCGCTTTTATTTATGTTTTACTGTCACTAAGATCAGTTTTATTGAATTCAACTGTTGTAAAATCTTTATCAATTATGCTGATACTGCTATGTGGTAGTAGTGGTTTTGGTCAGCTTTGGTAAACTTGTAATCAGTTTGAGCTCGGGGTTATGGCTGTGTTTTTGTGACAGTAAGTTTGCCTTTGTTTTGTTTTATTCTTTTGTTTGTCTGCTTTGAGCTTATTGTAATTGACTTTGTGTGTTTTTGTTTTCTCCTTGTATAGGAGCTGAGTGCTTCCCGAGGCTGGGGAGGGAGTTCTTTGCTCCACCTTAGGCTTTACTTAGTTAAGGGTCGTTATTATTGCTGTGTTTATGTGCAGTGAATTTTGGGGGTATGATTCTGATTAGTGGGGTGCCTTTTGTATAGCTGGTGCTGTCATATTAGCCTGCTCTTCATACAGGAAGTCTCAGTCCTCCTATGATGATTGTTAATTTCCTCTTGTGACTGTTGTATTTGACCAATGCCTGGCTGTGTTGGCTGGTTTTTAAAAAATAATTCTTGGCCAGTCTTTTAAAGTTCAAAATAAAATGTATTCTTGTATGGAAACCCATGTCTCTTGCCTGTTCTAAGTGGAGCATATTTATGTGTCTTTATTTGGGTTATTTTCCCTGTTTTCTCAGGGTGGCGTAGTTGCTATGAAAACGAGCCACTTGCTACATGTGTTTATAATTGTGTATTTTATTATGTACCAGTACTTTTCTTGAAACCTGTTGGTCTGTTATTCCTGGATTCCATTATTTAGAGGCCTTTTCCTTTGAATGGTTACTCTGTGCGGCCCAACCTAGACTGGGTCGTAACAAGCTTTATACAGACATTCCTTCACCAGTCTCTTTTTTTTTTCTCTTGGAATTAATGTGACAAAAGATGCATTTTGTCATGTTACTGAGAAACTGAAAAGTGTAAGCTCCTCTGGGTATGGCTTTGGCAGACCGAAGTTCCTTGCTCCCCGGGCATTTCTGGTTCCCATTTCTGTTCAAGTACATTCAGGCTTTGTTCACGGTGTAATGAGGTGAAGGTCTCGAGGCTAATTTGTTTACTTATGGTCTTAGAGCGACTTTGGTGGTGCATGCATTGTGGCGAGTTGGCCTCGGAGATCGCGTTAAGTGATTGCAACATTTAGCCGGTGGCTGAAAATGTACATGTATGTATGTCGAGCCGCGGTACCTGTGAGTAATCATACAACTTCGCGTCTGGTGTTTGTTCAATCTAATGGTAAGTGCACCTCTCCCTGTTTCACATTGGGACTTGGTACATTTAGGCTGACACTCTGATCTTTGTGTTAAGGTGCGAGTGGGGAGTTGGGCATCCAAGTCTTCTCTAAGACAAATCCGTAGCCGAAGACACTAAACGTGACACCGCTGCTGTTTTGTTTCATGTATTATTTTGCTTTAACTACAGTTTTGCTTTACTTACTGTTTTGTTTTATTTATTGTTTTGTTTCACCAGATCTGTTTGCTTCATCTCATTTGTTTTGTTATACCTGATGAACTTTAGTTTTGGATGTATGTTTGGTTTGTATGTTGTTCTGCAACCACATTGTATGAGATTCTAAGTGGTAGAGGAGTGTTTTCCAACCTCAAACCTGTTTCAGGTTTGTTTTTCCACACATCCACCTTACTATTGAGAGGGTTTATGTTGTGCCGTATTGTCTGCATGCTATAGTTGCTATATGTTTAATTTGTACTGTCTAACATAATTCTGGTTCTGCTTAGGTGCTGTTAACTGCCTCTATTTTATGTGGGGGTGTTAATGGGCCTGGGTGATCTAGCCACCACCCCATGGTGTCTGTAATATTCATCTCTCTTTGTTTATTGGTTAGTGTTTGTGTAATTTTGGGTTAACCGGTGTCTTCTTTCTCTCCAAGAGCCAATGAGTCTTGGTGGGACAGGGGACAGTAGCTGCATTTATTCGTTGGTGTGTGCTTCACAGTGTACTCAGCGTACCAACACAAGGACTTCCTTATAGTGTAGGTAGTGTCTGATTTTTGGTGTGACTTGAGGTGGGTTCGGATGACCTCCCGAGTCGTAGCTAACCTGCCTTGTCCCTGTCAAACCTGGGCCTGGGGAAGTGCTTAGTTTTAAAATACTTATTGTGCTTCATGGGATAGCGATTTTATATTTACATTTCAAGTTTCATGTTGCTAACGTGTAATAATAAAATATACTTTTTATATTCATACTTGCGTCTCATTCATTTCCCTTTCCCTGATTGGTGAAACTTATCTGTAGGTCTTTATTTGGGAGTATTTCCCTGGTTCTCCCCCATGGTGGCGTAGTTGGATTTGTTAAATTTGGGATAAACGTTTCCTTCCACTTGCGAATGCCACATTTTGAAAAGAAAATAAATAAGCTGTTGTAAAAAAGAAAATAAATAATGAAAGTATTTGTTACTTTCAATAATTGTAACATGTTTGATAGTGATTGAAGGAAATCCATTAACAAAACTACAAGCATCAAGCTAAAAGCAGCAATAGCTGAAACAGGTTGCAGGCCAATTAACATTGTGGAGGATGAGAGCCTGTGTGACATAATTGTACATATGATTAATCCAATGACTGTACATATTTGACAATAACCATCATTTCAAGAATAGATGACTTGGTGAAGATGAGAGAGCAAAGGTAGCCAATAGCCTATACAAGTCTAAAGCCTAACACACAGCACAATTGTTTTTATGTGCCTTTATTTTCCCCCATGTGATGTGTGAGAGATCAAGGGAGTGGTCTTTATTCTATACTGAAGTCATGCTACTACTACTACTACTACTACTACTACTAATAATAATAATAATAAAGGTCAATTCTGGACCCGTATGGGTTCCTGGAATATATTTGCTTTGTATTATTTGGGCTTGCCATGAGTTATGATTTTCAGAATATTTTTATGGCAAATTCTGTACCTTTTGAAGGTTTCTGGACACCCTTTTGTCAGTTTGTTTTTTGTGTGTGTGTGTGTATATTAATAAATACATACATTTGCTTAAAGCATGCATATCTTGTCCATTCCCATGTTTATAAGAGTATTTTAAGTAACACTTTAAAAAAATACCCATTCAGGCTAAAATTTGAACAGATAAAAATGTGTCTATCAGCTTTGTAAACTAAGTGCTTCTGAGGCTGTAAACATCTTTAAAAACTAAGCTTTAACATTTTTTTTTAAAACTGAAGCATTTCCAATAAACCTGGTCATTAAACAAGTCAGACAAACAGGATAAACTGGAGCAGGCAGAGACGTAGTCGAAAAACCGGAAGCTGAGGTCGAGGAAAACTAGATGATAAACTTGACAGGAACGGCTTGGTAACTCAGAGAAACGAGTTAACTGAGCGTACACTTCGCTTGTATACTTTACACTGTACACTTGTATACTTTACATTGAGTTATTAGTCTAGATTTAGATCTACTACTAGATCGATCCCAAATTATATTAAGTATTAACTATAGAGCGGACAGTTGCCCTACTGCACTGAACAGAAACAACACTAACACCCCACCCAAAATGAATTGTGAAACTAAGTGTGAATGGACGTGGGGTTTATTTTTGTAAACCGATGAGTTTCTTTTGAAAGTATATAACACCACTTAATCTTAGACAATCTTGAATATATAACTGTATATCTTGCGTCTTTCAAATTGCAAGTCAGTAGAACACTTAATGCTAATTTGAAATGACAACTGACTCTCAGAATTAGACACTGAAAATCATTTATAGACTGTCATGACCCATCAATTGATTCTCAAGAGCATCTCAAAACATCTGTCTTTTCCAACACTTCTAACAATACCACTCTGTCTGAAAGGAACAAGCTCATACCCTGTATGGTGTGTGCAATTGTACTACTTTGTGTGGTAACGGTGTAATTTGGTGTGGATTACAGAAAAAAAACAAAACAAACAACAACACACTTTTTTTTGTAATTAGTTGACATTGACTAGAATCAGTAGCCTGAAATAATCTCTTCATTATCCAGATGACATTCAACATTTTTAACACTAACTTTGAACACTGTATAACATAATGGATCATATTGTTATTATTTTTTTAACACTGTCTGCTATCTGTAGTTCATTGTAGGTTATAGTATATCAAATACCTGACTTTAGAAGATTAGTTTACCTGTGATTGGGACCAGCATGAAGAGAAAGAAGACAAGCTGCATTGCTGCCACCATCATTTAACTTCCTCCTTAGACTACAGAAGTTAGGCTTGTGGTTAAATCAACAGAATTCAACAAGATGTTTATTAGTCATACATTTACCATTGAAATGGCAACATTTATAACAAACACTGCATTTCCTAATAACATGCACCACCTTTATTTATTACTTGGTATTACTTTGTATTATTCAGAGTATTCATACCTCCAGTAGTTTTAGAAAGTTCTGGTGATTTCCGCGCGCGACCAAAACGTCTCTTCAAAATAAAAATCTTTGACAACTGAGACGCCACAGCGGCCTCTTGTGGCTGCGGCGTTACGGTTGCATGTTTAAATAATTGATTTTTTTTTTTTACTAAAAAAAAATCACTGTATATATACACACAAGGTGCATTCTTTTTAAAAATGCAAAGCCATTTTTCTTTATCGTAAAGGAGTCCCAAACCTCATCTTTATAATTTTTTGCATCATGTAAATAATTAAGATATTGGATAAATTATGTGTGGCATAACACAACTGAGAAAAGCAGTGGTTTAACGTTAATTTTTTTAGAGAAAAAAAATTAACAGGATTGAACATTGCATAACAGGAAGGAAAACTGAGTAACAGGAATGTGCATCCGTGTGTGTGTGTGTTTGGGTGCGCGCGCGCGTGTGTGTGTGTGTGTGTGTGTGTGGTTGGGTGTGTGT
>JAOUWY010000038.1:8561408-8571513 GCA_025728095.1 Prietella phreatophila
TGTATTGCAGTTTTGGCTGTTCAAGCAAAAACCAGAGTCACTGGATCCAATGGTCAAATACCACAGCTTAACCCCACTGTACTGTAAAATAATTTTTTTTTATATAATATGCAGAGAAGTTCTTTTCTCTTACTGCGGTCAAAAAAAAACCAAAGAAAAAAAAAAACCAAATCTGCTTAGAAGAAAAACACAATTCTCCATGACAATCCATGCTCTATACAGGAGGAAAAACAAACAAGCAAATGATGTAGACCACCAATATCCAACCAATCAGAACAACGAGCCATCTTTGTTTGCCTGTCAACCATGTTGCTTATCAATTCAGAAAGCTATCCCTCTTGCACTGGAAATGAAGCTTTCTAGCTTTGAATGTGTATTTGGGTGGGGCTTTGGTTTTTGATGGCATTAGAGGGAACACTGAAGTAAGGACTGATGTTGCTCTTCATAACTGTGAAAACACAACAGAAATGTTTTGAAAGCAGATAGTTTTCTACCTCTAAAGAGCATAAAGAGGGACGTGGTGAAGTAGCTTGTGCGTGTGTGTGTGTGTGTGTGTGTGTGTGTGTGTGTGTGTGTGTGATATTAAAGGAATTATAATGGTGTAATGGTGTTGTATTTCTCTGTCATGATTTCCCAAAAGGCTTGCGGTTGGCATTCTCTACCCCCTGCTGTGCAGCCTTGAGATGGCACAGTGCCCTGCCAAATGTGTGTGTGTGTGTGTGTGTGTGTGTGTGTGTGTGCACTTATAAGAGAGCAAAACTTGGATGAGAGTCCTAATGCTCACAATTTCCTATCATACACACTCCCCATTTTGACCCTCTGCATGTGTCTGAATGTTTTGTGTATGTAGGGTCAGGTTTTATATGCATGTGTGTTTGATCATACTAGTTGCTTTGTACACAGCACACATACTGGGTGGTGTGATATAGTTTTCATGCATCTTTCATGTAGAGTTTATAAAGTGTGTGTACATGCATATGTGCTTGTTTGTTTATACTGTATATGTGTGCATCTCTAATTTATGCATACATGTGTATATAATGACGTTATATATGAACCCATGTGTTTATCATTCAAACCACAGTTCTTTGAATTTTTTCAGAATCTGAAAGAGTTTAAGTGAAAGAAAGGGGTTTATTTTTTCTACCATTCTACACCCACCATAATAGCCAGATTAACACATCTACATCTGTCATGTATCACCATTTCGATGCCACAGATGGAGGTAGTGATTCAGCACATCTGCAATAGATTCTGTGTAATGTGAGTACAAAATCCTAATTAATGTGTAGTCCATTACCTGTAGAAGAATATCACTTTTATTTGAGTGTGATGTGGTTATAGCTTTTGGCTTTTCTTTTTATTTGCAGTAAACATCTCTCCACACCTCTGCCCATTGCCCTTTTCCCACAGTCTCTAATCTGAATCATTTTCATTCTCTCTCATGATTTCATTTCACACAAGTTACTCAACACGTTACTACTTCAATAAGTTTCATCTTTGATTAATATGTACATTTTATTATGTTCCATTTACATTAAAGACATTTGGAAGATCAATAATCCAAATTTTAACCACAAGATAACCACTAACCACAAGCTATCACTTCACACCTTTAGGCCTATATCTTAAATGCTTAGATATGTTCATATTCTATCTGTCTGATGTTGGTGTCCCTCTCTTATTCTGCTGTTCTGAGACTTGCCCATTTTAATGTTTTTGTTTTCATGGCACAAATGAATGGTTTCCATTCAAAGGCTTACACCGGTTTCTTGAAGCCAGCAAAGTTTGGCTAAAGTAATTTGTTATTAAATGCTTACCCAAGTATTCTCACTGCCATCCGATAGTGACGTTTGTGTGGTGACCTCTTTTTCCAAGTATCAAAATCTCCAAAAATTTTAACAAGAGCAGGTGATGTGGTTAGATTTTTTTGTTTTCAATTCCATACAAATGAATGTCAGATGGAAAGGTCACTAACTCCACCTCTAGCCCTAACATTAATCTCAAACAGACAAACTGAGACATATTTCCAATTTATTTCCAAATGAATTTGTTATGAAATTGTTATGAATTTGCAAGCATGATACCATGTTGGTTAAATTTCCTTTGCAAAAGGAAGTTAACTGACTCAGAGCTCAACATGTTTAGAACTGTACAACATATGACAGTTTTAGAAATAAACAAGAACAACAAAAAAGAGACACAATCAAAACTTCTTAAGCAATTTCACATTTGAATAGTTAGTATAGTATTTTACATTGTTTCCACAACACAGGCTCTAATTAAACCCTTACAAAGGAATGTTAATAGTAACTTGTGCTTTTGGACAACGGAAACAAGCCTCTGGAGGCTCGTGGGAGTGGAGCGGATTTTCATAGAACACAGCCAGTGAGACGGGTCACAGACAGAGTGCCGTCACACTTTTTATTTTCTTCCTTTTTTCTGGCTTAGATTCCCTGCATCATTCCATAAGTCTGATTGAGTAAAGATGTAATCAAATACCTCAGGAGGTTTCCATTTATTAGCTCATTCTTTTCTCAAACATTCTGGTGCTGAGTGGGCCTTCAGTAAATCTTCACCTCCCTCCATCTTCATGATCCATTCATTTTTTGTACTACTTTTTCCATCAAACACTTTGCTTTTCTTTGTTTCTCACATACTTTTATCTTTCATCCTTTTTTCTCATCTCCTAGCAGTTCCCTTCTTTTCTAATTTTCTGACTATGCACCCTTTGCCCTAGCTAACATATAGTCATCAATTTAAATAAAAAATTATGGACACAGGAAATTATCAAGCTTATTAACTGAATGGACCACACACCATTTGATATGAATAATTAGGATTTACAGAGTATGTGCCCCCCCGCATGTTTGGAATATAAATATAGAATGCGGTATTTTAAGCATCTACATATGAATAAATATGACTGTGAACATTCTTCATTATGCTTGCAATGGGAGAAATGGAAAGTTCAATATCTGAGTGTAAGAAAGGATTTGGCAGAAGTGAGTTAATGCTGTTTGTGCATTCAACCACATCTCTAGGCAGAGGACTTTTTCTGATTATTGGTATATTTTAATATATATAATTGAATCAACGGTGATGAATCAGACCACAGTATTTATCACATAGTCATGTGAAAAAATAAGTACGCCCATGCGAATTGTTGGCTTTTTTGATATATTTGGACAAGCAAACATTTGTTCCTTTTTTACACAGTGCCTCTTAATCAAGGTGATATACTGTATCAAATGACACATCAATTTGACATTTTGTAATCATTTTCACAATTTAAAAGAAAAAAAAAATCAGTCACATAGTTATAGAAGGCCTTCAGAAAAAAGTTTGTGGATGCCTATGAGTAAGGGATTTAAAATGCATAATTCCACTGTAAGGAAAATAATCTACAAATGGCACAGATTTCAAACGACTGCCAATTTGTCCAGGATTGGCTGTCCCAGCAAATTCAGCCCAAGAGCAGACCATCTGATGCAAAAAGAAGTCTGCAAGAAACCCAACATTTCAAGTAGTCTGCAACTGTTGGTGTCTATGTGCATGCTTCTACAATCAGAAAGAGATTGCACAAATTTGACCCGCATGGGAGGTGTGCCAGGAAAAAGTCTTTGCAAGACTACAGTTTCAATGAGCATACAGGCAAAGACCAGGTCTTTTTAAATAATGTGCTCTGGACAAACAAAATGTTTGACTTACAGACATGTTTAACCAAAGACAACTTTGAAATAGAACCGCCTCATTCAGATGAACAGATGAATCAAAGATAGAGTTGCTTGGCCATAGTAACAGTAGACTTGTTTGGCACAGACCAAAAACAGCTTTTAGGAGAAGCACCTTATATCAACTATGAAGCACGGTGGTGGAAATGTTATGGTTGGTGTTGCTTTGCTGCCTCAAGGACTGGACAGCTTTTATTCATTGATTCATCTATAAATTTTGCATCATATCAAAGAGTGCCTGAAGATAATGGGAGGCCATCTGACTGAAAGCTGAAGCTGAAACATTGAACAGGATAGTGAACTAAAGTACACTAGCAAATCCATCAAGGAATGGCTCATAAAGAAGAAATGGAAGTATATGAAAAGGCATAGTCAAAGCCTGGATTTGAATCCCATCGACATGTTTTGAGGGATTTGAAACAGGCAGTACATGCAATTACACCCTCAAGCATCCTGCAACTGAAAGAATATTGCATGGAAGAGTGGTAAAAAAAATTCTAGTGAGCCTGGTTGACAATTGTGCAAAACACCTACAAGGAGTTGTTTCTGCTAAAGGGGACAATACTAGCTTCTGAGACCAAGGGTGTACTTACTTTTTTCCACAGAAGAATCTATCATATCCTTTGATATTTCTGTTGAATAATTTATTGAAAAAGCTCATTTTCCTTGTTTTGTTCAAATATATCAACTTTATTAATAGCTGTTTCAAAGAGGATCAAATATTTGCTTGTCCAAATACGTCAAAAAAGCCAACAATTTTGATGGGGTGTACTTATTTTTTCACATGAGTGTAAATGTCTTGTTAACAACAAAACTACACACACAATAAATATCTAAGAAAACTGATATATTGTTGCCTTATTATTCCATCAGTCACAGGCAATGTCAAGTCAGGATGCACTAGCGGTGTTTTAAAGTTTATACTAATTAAATGATCACTGAGACATGAGTAACATTTCCAAGCTAGATGTGTAGAAGACTGACTTGTTTCTCTTTACAGGGAGGAAAATATAGAAGGGATATACAGGGAGGGGGAAAATGATACATATTTATAACAGCCAATGGCTTTTCTTTCCCATGTGGGGTCTCCTATGTGATTATGTCATTTTTGGGGAAGACAATCATACTATTACAATAATATTGCAGACCACATTGCTGATATTGTGGGTCTCAGGTTGGACAAGTGCAGTTCATTTGACTGATCACAGGTGAACAGCTGGGCATGGTGTAAAGTTGAGTGGTCAAAGTTTTATGCTTTCCTTTTTTTTGTCTGTGCATGTGTGCATATGAGAGAAAGGGAGAATTACTATTACTATCTTACTGTCATGTAATATCGGAGAAGGACTAGGAACGACGTTTCCCATCAGCACCATGTCATATGTCTCAAGTTAATTGTTTCATGTTTAGCAGTAGCACTGCTGTGTATATATAGCCACATTCAGCACTGCACTGTTGTCTTGCATTGCTTTTTCTTTCCCCATGTTTCACATTATGCTCTTCTTTGCTCCATGGAAGTCTTTTGTTGTGCTTTGTTTGTTACATTATTAAATGTTTCACTAATATTCTGCATTTGCATCCACCTCTAATTCGAACTGTGACAACGCAAGATGGAATAAATGGTTGCAGCAGTTTTTTTTTCAGCGTGCAATACGCCCTTTTTGAACAGGAAAACCGAGGTGGGAGAAGAAAGGGAGATTCTCTCTGTTTAAGGCCAATCGGGAATGGCTTGACATGATGTACTCCCTCAGGGCATATCTCAAGAAGGAGCCTTCCAGCCAGGCTGAAACCGTCTCCCACACTCCCTGCCCCTCAAACGACGTCTATCTGCCTCCCTCCCTATTATGGATCTTGTTCAGCCTGCCGAATCAATGGAGAACATTGTTCAGCCTCCGTGATCAAGTGAGGATGCTGCTCAGCATCTTTGTTCAGCTGAGGACACCTCTCAGTCTCCCTGGTCAGCTGAACAAGTTGCTCCACCTCCTGGTGCAGCCAAGAGCTCCGGTTTACTTCCCTGCTCCACCTACTGCGTAGTAGCCATTGTTCCGCGCTCAAACCAGGCCGGGGATGTCACGTCATCTCTCTACAGTGTGGAAGAGACTGAACCACTTCTGAACGTCAGGGAACATTTCAAGTATCCTTTATCCAGCCCCCATGAGGGATGACACTCAATGGAACTCAGGGACAACTGGTAAAGTTTAGGAACCAGGACCCCCTCCTGAACTGATTACCCATCAGCTATTGCATCATGTCTCATGTCACCTGTTTCACATTTAGCTCATTTTAGGCACCCTATTTTCTTTTAGGTTTTTATTTCATGACTTCACCATTATCAGGTCAGTACAAAAACATTTTAGAGTGGTAAGAGACACTTTTCAAAAAAAAAAAACAAAACATAATGATGGCTGCTAGACTTCGTTGCAAAAATAAGAAGGAAATTCGACAGTCAAAGTCCCCAGAAGAACTGTGGCTGGTTCTGCAAGATGCTCAGTAAAACATATAGCTCATTTCCTTATAAAAATCTGCACTAATTCTAATGCGACAGGACAGTAATTGTTGAGTTCTTAGGCCTAGGGATGATGGTGGAGGTCTTGAAGCACATTGAAACAATTGTACTGTTCAGGGAGATGTTGAAGTGTTAGTGAGAATATCCACCAGCTGGTTGGCATATCCTCTGAGCACTCTGCCAGGAATGTTGTCTGGTCCAGCAGCCTTCTGTAGATAGACTCTGTATAGAGTATTCCTCACATCAGTCGTGAGAAGGCAGCACCTGGTCAATGGGAGGAGGTGGTGTTCCTTGCCGCCACATCATTCTGCACCTCAAACCGGGCATATAAGTTGTTCAGCACATCTGGTAGGGAGGCATCCCTGTCACAGGCAGGTAATATTGTCCTGTATTTGGTGATGGCCTGCCACATTTCTGGTTTTGACACTAGTTTGTTAGTTGTGCTCATATTGTAGTCTTATTTAGTTTATGCTTGTTGCTAAGCTCTTAAACTCATGTCAGTTCATGGATATTAATTCTTATCTTCCCCTCTGGTTTATTTCCTCTGAAGATTAGTGTTCTCCTGTCTGTGACAGAAAACTTTGCCGCTAACATGGTACACCAGGATTCAATGTTGTATATCAAGCTGACAAAACTCAGGGCTGTGCAGTAGGTGAGGAGCAAGAGCAACTCACTCCCATCCATGGTGCACTGGGGAATCTCTCTAACTATCTTCAATAATTAGTGGTGCCAAGCTCTGTCATATCTTTGGCAGGTCCTCCTCTAGACATCTCATAGCCCAGCCTAACAAATATGACAGGAAGCCAGCTAAATGTCAGTATTTTCTGCTACAATGATTGATAAACATTTATTGTGAAAACTTCAAGGCCAACAAAGTGTAGCTCATTTCACTGCTGTTTGGTAAAGTGCTAGACTTGGCAATCACAGTATGGATGAATGAAGGTAAAACTACTGTATGTAGTTCTGTACCATTTCATTATTCTATTCAAGTTATTCTGCAACATGCTTGATCACCCAACTGATGGCAAAAAGGTGGCAGAGTGGCTTTTAACCCTGAAACCTTTCAACCTGTCAATAAACTGGCCTGCTGAGACTATATCTGGTTACTTGATTCATCTTGACAAGCTTCTCATGAAAAGAAGAAACCCGGATCGAATACAAGCACTGTTATCACAAAAGAAGAGATAAATGTGCACTTCTATAGTGCTTTTATCGTGTCTCATTCACCCATTCATACACACACTCACACACCAATGGTAGCAGAGCTGCCATGCAAGGTGCTAGCTTGCCATCAGGAGCAACTTGTGGTTCAGTGTCTTGCCCAAGGACACTTCAGCATATGGAGTCACCTGGCACGGGAATTGAACCGCCAACCCTATGATTAGTGGACAACCCGCTCTACCAACTGCGACGCAGCCGCCCAATAATATCCTCTCCAGAAGCCATGGAGATCAGACATTTCAACTGACTGCCCATGAACATCAGAAATTTCTGAACAAGAACCATTCTGCACAGCTGTTGTATGTGACCATTGAAGCACTGTGTTCTCAGTATAGGCATGGTGGCCACTATCTTCATAAATACCAATGTGTTTATCAGCTGAAGATTCCTGTGCAACCATTTCATAATAAAATTCATTTCCAAGCTCTAGATGGAAAACGAGTTGTCTATGGAGTCATTATGCTTCAAATGATTCTGCAACACATAGAACCAAAAGCACCTTACGCAGTAAGAGCCTCCCTCATCCACAGAATCTCCCCCAAATGCCAAAGCACAATCCAAGAATCTCCTGGTCTGACAAAGAAATCACAGCCTCGTACCCTCACTGCTAAGATACTGCCTGGTCCACTCAGTGCAAGATATCTTATATCCTGCTGTAACAACTGACTCCACATCTATTGAAAGCCCCAAGTTTGAGGTGTCAGTTAACATACCTGGACAGTTATGAGTCAAAGTATGTGTTCTTCATCTTCACAGACATTATGACTGTGCAATTGATTCAGTCTTTAATTCTACTCTTTCAAGGTGACTTAATTATCACTTGTCCCACACTGAACGCAAAACCATGAAGAATACATTGCCCAGCTGCTGAAAAACCAAATTACTATATAGTTGCGTATCATTATCCTCTGCCCTCTATATAATTACCCTATGTCCTCAGCCTTGGAAAAATTAACAGCTAATTTTCACCAAACTCAATCTCCACAGTACAAATGGAAAACTTCATCTAGTATGATCTCTGGCCACTACAAACACTTGGTAATACCATATAGCTTGGCCAATGACCCCATAGTTTTCAAGGTTTTCATGAAAAAACATCCCAAGGACATAGACAAATGCGTCACAATCTGTTGTCACAATACATTTGCCATCACACTTGCCTGACCTCCAGCCTGTCCATGGTTTCTGATTACTACCTGTTTCTTTGGGTTATTTGCTCAAGAGACCTCTTCCTAAAACTCTAAACCTGTACCTATATTTGCTTGTCTGCACTTAATTACAGTTATAAAAATTTAGGGACCCAGGTTGGAGGATATCAGCATTTTTTTCTACAGTAGGCCAGTGGATAAAAGTGTGAATAAGTGTGAAGAATTGCATCAATAAAATTATATATTAGCTGCACATTTGACAATCATAGCATGATGTTGTAACTCTCAATCACAGCTGATGTGTGCAAGAGCATTAATGTGACAATTATGTATCCATTGCCAATACACTCTATATGTGAGTGTGTTTGTGTGTATGTGTGTGTGTGTGTGTGTGTGTGTGTGTGTGTTTGTGTGTGCATGCGTGTTTTAGATTCTTGTACTGTAAGAACATGCAGTTCAAAAATTAAGTGGACTATGACACGATTCCTGTTGTTTTACCCCTGTAATCCACCAAATAGGATCATTGTATAGCAGAGAAAAGAGAGAAAGAGTATGAAAGAAGCCAGATCAGAGAGAGGGCAAGAGAGGGTGAAAATTGAGTGCATAGAATGTAAACCAGCAGTGGACAAAAGGCTGAGTCTAATACCCACCATGCACTGCAGGGAGGGGCCAGAGAGGTCTGAGAAAGCTGGGATGCTTCTGTAGCTCATCCTTACATAAATAAACATGCATCCCTGACCATCACCACACACAGGAACCCAATACCCCCAGAGCACAGAGTGAGATGCCAATGACTGGGGGGAACGAGATGAGTACTCCCAGTGAGGAAAGAAAGGATTGTGGATTAAGGTCCTGGCTGGACTCGAGTCTCATTTTAGTTGGGAGATTCATCAGACAAATAGAAAAAACAAATTCTCATAGGGGATTTAGCTTTTTAAAGCTAAAGATTCTTAGCTTAATAAAAAGGATCTTGTTTGAAACTCTTTCAGATAGGGAAAAACTGTGGTAGAAAAATCTATTGGTATCCTAACAACATATACAGTATATACTATTCGTTAATTGTATATTCTCATTAATTATAATTATTAATTACAATTATAAAAATAAATATTTTAAAATATTAAATTAAATTATTGCAACTGAAGCAGGAAAAAACACGACATAATTACTGTCTTAAATTCATAACAGTTTGCATGACTCGATTAGGGACAGAGTAAGGGGCTGTACATTTTCTTATGACTTCATAACGTTCTCCTTGTTTGTTGAAATTTGTACAAAGGCATCCAATTACACTGTTACTGTATGTTATTCAAGTTCAGTTGATGATAATAATTGAAACAGAACATATGACAGAAGTTGCTGACAATCTAGAGACTAGAATTGAGGCTATTATATCCAGTTAAATCAAGGCTGCAAGAGGATTGTCACGGTGTGCAAGGTTGAGGCAGAAGCAGGTGCAGATTTTGAAACATTTAATATAAACAAATAGATTACAAGAC
>JAOUWY010000038.1:8593503-8606494 GCA_025728095.1 Prietella phreatophila
TCAGAGCTGGTTAATGTGGCTCAGGAAAGGGAAGTTTGGGGTCCCTTGCTGGAGCTGCTACCCCCGCGACCCGATCACGGATAAGCGGTTGAAGATGGATGGATGGATAGAGCACATTACAAGGCACATGTAAGTATATACATCTGCACAGTTCCTCAGACTTAGAACTTCAGTCCAAATGTAATGCTTAAGATTTCTCATAGTTCCACTTTTAGGGTCAATTTATAATGGGAAGGGTTCAAGTCTCAAATAGCTAATTGTTTTAGGGGGTACCTAGGTAATTATAGTCTCCATGCAGAACTTTTCAGGTTTGAGATTTCACTTATTTTTTATATTTTTAAGGGGGCAAAAATGTCTTTTTTTATTTTATTTTTTTTTTATTTTCCTCACTTTTGGGTTGAATAACTTTGATGGGGGTCAGATATGAATTTGAAATTTGTAGGACAGTGGACCTTGAGGGCTAGATTTGAAGAACCAAACTGATCTATTATGTTGGTACAGGAGTACAGTTGGTATGCATGAATAGATTTTATCCAAAAATGGATTTACAGTGTACAGTTGGATGTTTTACAAATGAAGAGTGTCATAAAAAGATCTGTGGTCTTGTCTCATCTGTGATAAAAAGCTTTTTTTTCACAGGAGAAACAACACCACAGCTCTGTTTTTATATTATCATGGTGTCACTATTTCCAAATTGAATTCAGCAGATGGAGATGCTATATGTGAGGTAAGAAAAAAAAAAATTCAGAAACTAAAGAAGTCCGGACCTCAATGTTGTATCATCTAGTTACAGCAATGCATTACATACCATACATACATATATTTACATGCTCCTTCACACCTAGAGAAAATATATATAGTTAGCAATCCACCTGCGCATGTTCAGAGAACCTGGAGGGAACCCACATTGAAATGCAAAACTTCATATAGAGTTCATGATTCAACCAAAGACTCAGGATTTTATTTATTTTTTTTTTTGGATAAAAAAATTATTTATATGTGGCACTATGGACATACTTTACATGAATATTGGTGAAATTGTATATCTCTTTAAATCAGTGATATAACTAAGATGCAAAGAGCAAAATGATGCTCTATACTTCACTGTGGGTTTAACTCTGGATGCTCTGTGCTAGTATCAATAGCAGGATATTTCTGTCTCTCTTGCAAATGTTGCTTTTCTTCAGGGCTGCGTTAGTTACCACTGCATGAACCTCATATAAAGAAGCCATTTTGGCTTCTTTATCCAGTAATACTAGCAAACTTGTTTGATCGTTCAATATAAACAAGAGCTACTGTATATGATGAGCTGTATGTTGTGTCATTTTCCATAGATTGTTCTATATTTTATGGCACATATCAAAATAATTAGTAGACCAGGGATTTTAAGTTCATTTCTGTTGAGGAACTAAAAGGATCCTGAACTGTCTAGAATGATAATTAGACATGTCTATTCTCTGTTCCTACTGTAAAGACCACTGCTATTATAAACTATTACCGAAGTGTCACAAACATTCATTTACTGATGTACAATTGAGACAGGATACAACTGAGCATTAGAGGGTTAAGACCCTCACAAAAAAGCCCAACAGTAAGAGCTTGGTGAGGCTGGTATTTGAAGTCTAAGCCAGTTGTGCAGTCTTTTGCCCAATACCTTAACTAGTGAGCCACTGCTGCCTGAAGAAGGATAAGACTGTGTTGCTTTTGCTTTGTTGTGTGACTAGGATGTTAATAATAAAACAGGCGTGCAAGCAAAAAGAGAATGTTCAGGTTTATAGCATGTTTTACCACTTGCCATGAGTGGTATACCACTAGAAGCATGTACAAACGTCTTTGTACACACTGCCGCAACACATTTTACTTATGTAAAAACAGCAACAGACCAGAAAGTAAAACAAATGGCCCTGGTTCCAGTGGGAAGGTCCTGAGATTCTGAAAATGTTTCTGGGTTCTTTCAAGCACAACTAATATGATTAAAGCTACATGATGTAAGATTTTGAATCTAGTAAAAAGCAAAAGTAATGTAGAATATGTTATTGTAAGCTACTTACAATAAAAGACTTAATAAAATGGGTGGTACTGAACTCTTCCTCCACTGTGTGCATTATGTCACAGCTGCAACTGGACACAGTTAGAATAAGATAGGATAGGCTGTGCTCTAAACCACACAATGCACACTCAGTAAAATGCCTAAATAATAATAACACCAGTGCTAATGTACCATACCATTTAGTATGGTAGTATGAAGTTTGTAATGCAGCCCAAGCATTCACAACTCCTGATTGCACAGTAAGAAAATACAATACACTTTGTTGTGCACACCTGTGTGCCTGGAACAGTTACTGAGGCCTAGATGAAAAAACAACCCTGTTTAGCTATCTTTTAACTAGCATAAACTAGGTAGCTCTCTCTGGGATTGCCTGACAAAACCAGCAGTGCTTATGAATTACTGACCTGTTGTCATGTACTGACTGATGTGACATAAAATCAGGCTATCATGGACACAGCTTGTGTGATCTGTTTCTGGAGGAAAACTAACTAGCTGTTTGTTAGGTTATGTTGGCAATTCATTCTATACTGCTAAGTGCTAAGTTATATTAAATAAAAAAGTATTAGCAAGTTCTTTTTTTGATAGCTTGTTAGCTTCTGCTAACCATTTGCTAAAATGTGTGTACTGTATTTACATACTGCTGTTGTATAAAACTGTGCATCATGTAATGCCCTGTACTAATAAGCAGTTCCTTCAAGTCGAGTCTTTCACAATGACGTGGCGCCTGCTGCACACTCTTGACTCTCTGATCGCTCCAAGATTAGTGGCCTTTCAGGGCTAAAGTTCATCTAGCAAAATCAGAGCAGGCAGATGTCAGATTAACTGTTACCAGAAGTGAATCCTTTTTTCATATTCTACATTCACTTACATTCAAGTCAACCTTTTTTTGCCAGGTTTTTTTTATATTTGCCCGATGTGAACATGACTTAACTGTGCTCTTAAGGATTATCATATATTATTCACTTGCCTCCAACCAAATTAAACAACAAATAAAGGCCATAGCTGTTCAGCAAAAAAAGAAAACTCCCATCAATCCTGAATCCTTTTATCCTTTCATAGTAAATTGGTTTCTTTCATTCTCTCCCTCCCATTTGCTTTGTTTTCACTCTAACACCTCCAGATTGGCTGTGGCTTCTGCTAGTCACTGTGTAGCCAGATTACGTTCATGTCTGAATTTGGTGTGTGATTATGTTTGATGTAGCTTAGCTAGCATAAAGACACATGCTTACAAATTTCCTACCAAGTCCCAACATGCCTGATTACAGGAGTTCAAGAGCATCATGCTATAAATAACTTATTCCCCTGACAAAAGCATTATATTTACATGAGCCATTATTAAATGCCTTAAGGAAGATGATAACAAAGGGGCATTGTGGACATTAAGGTATCATATATAATATATCATAGATATCATATATCATAACCACTAAGAACCCTTGTGTGCAGATCATTGTCATATTCTCATGTTAAAACACATAACACCTACTGTACACATGCAGATTTATGACTGTGAGGTGTGTATTTCTATTTCATGTTTTTTGATATTGCATGTGCAGCTTTGTGTGTGTGTGTGTGTGTGTGTGTGTGTGTGTGTGTGTGCGTCTGTTTTGGACAGTCCATCTATTGAACAACATATGATCATGTGAAAAACTCTCTCATATTAGGGTAGTGCTATATCATACATACCACAGCACACAAAGATGATTGAATCCGCCACTGAAATTTCGCCTCTGGTTCATTTGATTGACGAACTTAATAATAGCATATGAAGACTGTGTGAATGATGCTAAGTGTATGGTGTTGAACACTGATATGAGAGTATGTGTATAAATTCCCCTGTTCAGTGCATGCATTTGGAGGGCACATTCCCAAGCTGGGCGTAGGGATTCTCTCTCCCACTGTTTCCCACACCCACTCACAGGAGGGCCTTTGTTCTTTGTTTAGGCAGTGATTCAGCTCCGTAGTCCACAGTGAATTTTTCACCCCAGCAGCCCCAACACACCTCTGCACCAGCCAACCTAATCTCATGCCCGCAGTTGAATTTCAGCATTATAGGAACACTGAACCATTAAGCTCACCCTTCACACTAACTTTATGCATCCAAAATGTGTACAGATTCTTATCAATGTGCAACTGTGAAGCAACTACAGCTCTTCAGCTTGGTGACCTAGAGAAAGGTCATGGCATTATTCATCCTTGAAAATCAATTTGTAACTGTTTTCAACACTTTCTCTGATCATAAGCCCCCCTTTGATGATAATAATAATAATAATAATAATAATAATAATACTAATAATAATTTATCCCTCATCCTACAGACTGGGGTACCCAGAGCCCATTGGGGTGTACTTTTTTGTCATATCTCACAGCTGCTATGTTCTATTATTACAATTTTTCCTGACTTTGTCTGAGTTCATGTTTCCCATAGGTCATAATTTAAAGTATCACAAACTATCAGGTGGGTAGAGGCATTCTGTCAGTCAGAGTGATATATATATATATATATATATAAATATAGCATCCCTCGGCCAATGCGGTATCCTAGGTACTGGGCCTCGGTTAACCCTAGGTGGCATTTCTTGGGGTTGGCTGTCAGGCCGGCTTTCCGGAGCGCTTTCAGGATTTCCTCCAGATGGAAGAGGTGATCCGACCATGTGGAGGAGTGGATGACCACGTCATCCAGGTAGGTGGCCGGAAAGCTGCGGTGGGGCCGCAGAAGGATGTCCATCAGCCGTTGGAATGTGGCCGGTGCCCCGTGGAGCCCAAAGGAGAGAACCCAGTACTGCCAGTGGCCAGAGGCTGTCCTGAAGGCAGTTTTGGGCCTTGCGTCCGGCGCTAGGGTGACTTGCCAGTACCCCTTGGTCAGGTCCAGGATGGATATGAAGCAGGCCCTCCCCAACCGCTCTACGAGGTCGTCCACTCGGGGGAAGGGGTAACTATCGAAATCAGACACCTGGTTCAGCTTCCGGAAGTCATTACAAAGTCGGATGCTCCCCTCTGGCTTCGGCGCCACGACGATGGGGCTGGACCAGGGGCTGCTGGACTCCTCCATGATGCCGGTTTTGTCTTTTCCTTGCAGCTCCATATTAAGCTCATTTAACATGTTGGTCAGATCGGTTAAAAATGCCAAGTCCAACAGATCATCACTCAGTTGGGTGTATTCTACATGCTTAAGAGCAAAAAGAAACTCCCTTATCTCCCTAAATCCTCGGCCATGACTTCACAGCGCTGTGTAACTACTTAGCTGGAGAGCTTTGATTGAAGATAATATTTCGGTTTTGTTTTTAAAGTCTCGAAACAACGAGTCAGCTGCGTCTACAAATGCCTCTTTTATCATCTCTCTGTCTTGGAATGACTGTTTAATGTTTAATGATGGAGTGACTCACCCGGAACTATGTTTTTGTGGCTGCCTTAGCATTTGAAGTCAGCCATGAAAAAATTACTCCTGTCCGGACAACTGTGATTTTAGTACCTTTCTCAGCTCGTTTTTCGGTGGGAAATCAGTGTTGTAGTTTTTTTGAACAGTCCTAAAGTGCCGCTCCACATTTCCCTTATTCGGAATAGCAATGGTAGCTTGGCAGATCAGACAAACGCACTTCAAATATGACATTGTGGAAAAAAAAATCATCCTCCCATTCCGCATGGAAGTGATAAATCTTCAGTCTCTTGCTTGATCCTGCTACCTAATTTTGTACCCTTTCTTCAGTAGGAACAAATTGGGAAGTTAACTCAGTGATTTCGCTCGCTAGCCATTAGCGCTGGCGCGTTTGAGCGCACACGCATAGAGAGAGAAAAGACAAGATCTCACACTGGCTGTCCTGTACATCAACGCCAACATCTATTTTTTTTTTTAATGGCGATCTACCCGCACTTCCTTTGCGATCAAACGGTCGAACGCGATCGATGTATTGTGCACCCCTGTTCTAGATGAAGTAATGCACTGACAATATCTTCAATAAGAATTTGAATTCTGTAGAGCTGGAAGACCGAGTGCAAAAAAATAATAAAGAATAAAATTTTAAAAAATAAAATACATAAAGAAAGAAAGAACACTACACTATGTAGGTGATGCAGTTCACCCCGGTATTAAGAGTTTAACGTAGTTTCCTGCTTCCTCCGCTGAAATAAAGTCCTTCTGGACACCGTTATATGTAATGCGAAGCCAAGCTGGGTGAAGTATTCCATAGCGAGCGCCCTCAATACCACGAAGTTCACGCCGAACCTCGTTAAATGCAGCCCGGGCTGTCTTGACTGTGTAGTCAGGAAAAACTGAGATGGTCAAATCCCTCACTTTAATCCACTGGAGCTCTCTCACATGGCGTAAAATGTCAACACAGTCACTGTAATAATGGAATCTGCACACAATAGCTCATGGTCGTTCACCCGGCTTGGGCTTCGGCTGAAGGGTCCGGTCCAAAACCAGCTCCTTCTCCAGACCAAACGCCTCTTTTAACAAGGCCGTACAGGTGTCAGCACCCTCTGGAACTCTGACTATCCTGACGTTATTGCGCCGTGACCTCAACTCCAAATCCTCACATTTATTCTCTAATTGAGTCACAGTCGCAGTGAGAGACTCGGTAGTAGTCTTCATATGAACTACATCATCGGTGCAACCAGAGAGCGCGTGCCCCATTTCCCCAACAGTACCTTTCAGTGTTGATGGAAGCATTGGTAGTGATTTTAGCACTAGCCAGCTGTGTTTTCATGGCCTGCAGTTCAAGCTGGATAGTAGACAGAGCATCCCTGAGAGTCTCCTGGTGCTCCTGGTACTCCTTTTTAAAAATATCAGCGATGTCCTTCCTCTGTAAAGCCAGCAGCTTAAGCTTGAGTGCGGCGAAGTCAGAGTCACTGCTCGGGGATACGGATGCGGCTTCATGGGGAGAAGGAGGCATGGCTGCAGTTTCATAGGGAGAAGGAGGCGCGGCTGCAGGTTCACAGGGAGAAGGAGCGCTCTCTAGGCCTCAGTTTTGTCTGAATGCTACCACCGGTTTTCAAGTTCTTCCCAGACATTTTAACAAACCACCAAGTTAAAAGTACAGATAAGGAAACGAAGTAGAATATGTCAAAATATATGACCAAAAAGGTGCTAATTAATTACAATTTTAATCGAGATCAGCAGGAGACTAAAAACTTTGCGTCTTACTCCATCGAACACCGAATTCGCACTCCTAATTAGTCTAATTTAGCATGTTGCTAGCATGATTTAGCATGTTATCATGAATTAGCATGCTTTAATAGACTGCTAACATGAGTTAGCATATTGCTAGCATGAATTTTAACACTGTTAACATGAATTAGCATGTTGTTAGCATGATTTAGCACATTACTATCATGAATTAGAATGTTGCTTGCATGTTTTAGCACACTGCTTGCCTGAATTAGCATGTTGCTTGCATGAATTTGCATCTTTTAACACACTGAATTAGCATGTTACTTTGCATGTTTACCACATTGCTAGCATGAATTACAATGTTGCTTGCATGGATTAGCATTATGCTACCATGTTTGGGCACATTGCTAGCATTAATAAGCAACTTTTGGATATGTTAATGAAGTGTACTCAATATGTAACCAACATTTAGAATTATTACTTAAGCATACTCGAATAATATTGGTTAAAAAGCATAATCTATATGTATAATCAATAGTTAGACGCATAATCTAAATCCATAGAATGATGTTTAATCAAGTTATATTCTGAGTGTGTATTGAGTTGGATGAACTCTGGTGTCTTACTGTACATTAATTTTTCTTTCTGTACCAGCCTGTATCCTCCTCTACGTAAGCAGATATAAATTTGAAGCCGATACCGATTAATGAGCTAGGGTAAGGCTTGGGGGGGAAACAGAAGTGTGGATCAAGGTCAGGACACACAAGACTGTGTGAAACCTTTTTTTTTTTTTTTTTAAAGAAGAAATAACCATGGCCTCATGAAATCGTAACTGCGCATGCTCCACAAATTTAAGATAACACAGTTATGAATATTTAGTTGTGGCAAAGAAGATTGGTCTGTTTTATTGAGGAAAAGCAAAACCCCACCTACAATAACTACGCTGTGGAGGAGGGTATATAAAACGCTGGGTGTGCTTTGCATAATTCGGACTCTCTGCAGACTGTCACACTTTATTGGTTTTCAATAAAGTTTATTTACTTTTTGACATCTACTAAACTCTGTCTCAGAAGTTTTTGACTTATGCTAAAAGGGTTGATTTATCTACAACCTTACTTGTCTAATTTAGCATGTTACTTGCATAAATTAGCATGTTGCTACCATGAATAATCACTTTGCTAGCATTTATTAGCATGTTTTAACACACTAACATTAATTATTCGTAAGCATGGAATTATCTTCCACTGTTGTGCTGATGATACACAGCTGTATATTTCAATAAAGCCAGATGACAGACAGCAGCTTAATAAAGTTGAGGAATGCGTAAAGGACATTACACTGTGGAGGCTTATTAACTTCATCCATCCATCCATCCATCTTCAACCGCTTATTCCTTGTTCAGGGTCCTCTTTCTTAATTCTTACAAGACAGAAGTACTTGTACTAGGACCACATGTAGCTAGAAGTAAGCTTTCTGAGCTCACAGTAACTCTGGATGGACTTTCTGTTTCATCATGTGCAGCAGTAAAAGACCTTGGTGTGATTATTGACTCCAGTCTTTCATTTGACACTCATGTAGACAATATTACTAGGATAGCCTTCTTTCATCTCAGAAATATTGCTAAGATAAGAAATATAATGTCACTACATGATGCATGCTTTCATCACCTCTGGATTAGATTACTGTAACATCTTACTGTCTGGATGTTCCAGTAAGAGCATAAACAAACTCCAGTTAGTGTAGAATGGAGCTGCTAGAGTACTTTCTAGAACCAGAAGATACAACCACATCACCCCGATCTTATCCACACTGCATTAGCTCCCAGTGAAATCTCGTACTGATTATAAAATACTATTATTAAGCTATAAAGCACTAAACGGTCTTGTGCCACAGTATCTAAGCAAACTGTTGGTTTTCGAGGATCCGCCACACCTACTTAGATGAAAAGGTGCAGGCTTTGTCAGTACCTCGAATAGCAAAGCGTACAGCAGGGGGAAGAACTTTCTTATAAAAAGCTCCAAAGATATGGAACAGGCTTCCAATTAGTGTTCGGGACTCAGACACAGTCTCAGTGTTTAAGTCTAGGCTTAAAACATTTGTTTACTCAAGTTTACCATGAATAGACTTTCTTTTACTCAAAGCACAGTCTTACCTAACAATCTGTCCCTCTCTTTCACTAATGCTGCCGAGCCACACATGATTTTATGGAGATGCTAGTGATCCTGATCCTTTCTGCTCTCTGGACCTGCCTGATCTGTTCGGATGCCCTACCTCTGGGTGGAGCTCTTGTTGCCCCCCTATCTATATAGAGGAGAAACAAGTCGCAAACATGACAGTTGGTGTTACTTCTACGAGAGCTTTACTCGAATGGGGAAAAAAACACATTTTCCTCCAGGTATGTGGGCAGAGACTAAGTATCGATCCCAGATTGCAGGGATCAGACCATCCCAATGGATGACTGATCAGCATTATACTTGCTTGAATCAATGCATCAATGTTTTACCACATTAAAATGGAACAGCAGCAAAAAACAAATACTCTTAACTCTCTTTTTTTTCATTTGACTACTTAACTTTTTACACGCTTTTTTCATTACTGATCATGAATTTGAAGCTGTTATACCTTGTTACAGCAAAGAGCATATCACATTTCAACTTGTCACACTCTCCCCTACAAAATACATGTCGTCTTGACATTAAATCAATCGAACAATTGTCCTTTAAACAGTCTCTCAAGAACTTGACACTGGAAATCCTCGTCTGTAAGGTGGTACTTCTGTAAGGTGGTCAAAGGTCACAGTTCAAATATGTCGTATATTTGCATATTCCATATTCACAGTCCATATCTGTTGACTGGCTACTGTATTAACAGTCCAATAAGAGTCTTTGCACATACTCTTGATCAACAGTCCATCAGTTTCAATGATCTGTGCAGTCTGCAAATTCAAAGTTCATTTCAAGAGCCCGTGAAAACAGTCTATGTAAACAGCCCATTAGTAGTTCATGGTTCTATTTCAGAATGTCACTTCTGTAAACTCACGTTTGTCCATACATACAGGGTGGCTGAAAGTAGTATGGCTGCAAGGGTGGCAACCATGTCCTGGTGCAGGATAGAAAGGCAACAACTGTGGCTGTGGCTGGATACTATAGCCAGACGGAGTATCCAGCTGATTGTAGGTGATGCGCCTTGGGGGATGTCTCAATCTCTGTGGTAGCTGGTAGGTCGACTCCTCAGGTTCAGCAGAATTGATGCACTAGAGGCATCTGGTGAATCAGGCAGATTCTCAGCAGGTACGTTCATCTCCTCATCCGGCACTGAATGACTTCAGCTCTCTAGATAGAGCTTTTGAGCCTGACAGTTTACTATCTACCACAGAACAGATGCATGGGTCCGATCTTTGTGCATCTCTTAACTTATCTTTTGGTATAGGACTGACTGATGCAGTGATTATCTCACCTTCGGTGGAGACTGACATACATACAGCTGAAAATGGCAGGGTCACTTCTTGAACCTCAACAGCCTGAATGGTGGCAGCTATGGTGTCAGGTGGCAACTCCTCAGAACATTCTCTCATCAGTGACTCTGCATCCAGTGGCATCCTTGACAAAGCATCTGCATCACTGTTCTCTTTCCCTGGTTGTGAAGTGAAAAGTCAGCCAACTCTGCAACCCACCTGGAAGTGGTTGTGTTCAGTTTTGCAGTGGACAGGACACACATGAGCGGGTTGTCACTATACACAGTGAAGGATGGAGCATAGTACAAATAATCCTGGAACTTGTCAGTGAGTGCCCATTTTAAAGCTAGAAATTCTAACTTGCCTGCATGATAGTGGCAGTTCTTCTCAGCTGCTGTCAACGAGCGGGAGCCATATGACTCGCAGTTTTTGATACAATACTGCTCCCAAGGCTTGATGTGATGCGTCAGTGTGTACTATGAACGGCTGAGTGAAATCAGGGAATCCTAACATGGGTGGATGGAGCAAACAGTCAATCAGCAGTTCAAGTGCCTGCTCGTGCTGGTCGGTCCACGTAATTGGCTTGTTTGAGGGCTTAACATGAGTAATTTTCTTTGTTTTTGGTTTTCTTGTGTTTTCACGGACCTCATGTGCTTTCAAGAGGTCATACAGGTAATTGGAAAAGTCTTTAAATGTACTGCCTGTAGTAGGTGAGTAACTCAAGCATTTTCCTGAGCTGGCCCACATTCTGTGGTCTGATGTCTTTCAAGGCCCCAACTGCTTCAAAATCTGCTGGATCAACTCTACTTCACTCTGCAGAGACTATTCTCCCCAAATTACGGATTTCAGGTTTAAAGAGGTCGCACTTACATGGTTTGAATTTGATGCCATACTTTCTGGGGCGTTTCAACACTTTTCACACATTCTCCACATGATTTTCAAAGCTTTTGCTGAAGACCAATGTGTCATCCAGATAAGGGATGCAGATGTCATCCCAGAGCACTGATCTTGAGAATGAATGACACACTTCTCTGAACATTCACCTATCTGTCCCTGTTCTTCTTTCAAGTAACTTACATCTACAGGTGTATCCCACTGTTCACTACCAGTACATGGAGCCTGGATGCTGGTGTGGTTCACAGTGGCTGGTGTTGAAGCCATTTGAAAAATCTGAGCAGGTAACACAGTCATTATGGTTTGTACTGTGCCAACTACAGTGCGCCCTGGCAAAACAATGTCATGGTTAGTTGGGTTATAAACATCAACAGTGATGACTGGAAAAACACCTTTCTTGACTCTGACTAGTGTGTCATAGAACTCAAGATCATCTGGCCACTGGGGGTTCAGGCCTGGCTGGAACAACATGGTCATGTCATCTTTTGGGCAGCTACACGACACTCAATCTGAATGCTACTGAGTTATGGTACTGCACCCATCTCTTTCTGTTTTCACTGCATACTCGTCTACCTGTATGAATGCTCTCTCCTTATTTCTTTTGAGACTTGGGAAAGATATCTTCACAGTACTGTACTGCTTGCTCGATAACATTAAAATCTATGATGGGATGGGACAGGTGACATCCTTTCATCACAAGTATTGGAATCAGCAGTTCAATGGCTTGGTTAGTTTCTGAGGAGAGCCGGAAGGTTGTCTCAATCCATCCCAGGTAAGGCATTTCAGTTCCATTTGCTGCAGTCCATGTGAGGTCAGTTGAGTCCAGGATTTCTGAAACATCTCTCAATCTGAAGCTCAGTACGTATTCCTCTTTCCATTTGATATCAATGACTGATACCTGGGACCCTGTGTCCCATAAAGCTTGGAGTTGGTGACCACTCAGATAGCATTCAACAAGACACACTCTTCCAACTTGTGAGGTGATTCTGTGCAAGTTGCCAACTGGAGCTAGGGGTGGCAAGTAGTGTGCATTTTTGTCTTTACAGGGAGACTTTCCACTGCCCTTGTCAGTTATCAGGTGAGTGCATTTCTTTTTGTGTTCAGTCCAATGTTGTTTTTGACATGCTCTGGAACAATACAGTGTCTCTCTACAGGATGAACATTGCTTCAGCTCCTTTGGTGAATCTTTCTTGCCACAATTTGCAGTTCTGGGACATTCCACTGGCTATGGTTAACACTCGCCCCACAGTGGTAACCCTCTCTCATTTAAAGGAGCCTCTCTTGATTTTCTAACTCCTCTGATTTTGCACCCAGCTTGGAAATGTTCTCCACTCCCACATTGGTAGTAGTGCATGCAACATTCATTGGATCTGGTCTGCTGGCAGACAAAGCACCTCCTTTGGACGTGAGCAGAGTAGTTAGTGTACAGGTGAGGGGCATACTGGGGCTGTGTTGGGGCCGTGGCTTGGGGTTGGCTCTGGCT
>JAOUWY010000038.1:8725788-8736272 GCA_025728095.1 Prietella phreatophila
CAGTCTGTCAGGCCCGGCTGCCTTCCTAGGGCGGAGTTTCCTCAGCTGTCCTATGACTTGATCTGCCGTGATTATATAGGAGGAGAGGAGAGGGAGAGGGAAGATGGGAGGGGATGGGTGCGCCTGTGGGAGGTGTCTGGTGTCAGAAGACTGGAGACTAGTGACCTTGACATCTGATGAACATACATAATTTTATGAACATACATAAGCAGTCTTTAGGGGGTGCAAATTGGAATTGAACTCCAGAGACAACTGTGGGGTCATTTGCCTTCCTTTGGAGAACTGACCTACAGTATCAGAAGCAATGAATGAGGAGAGCCAGGAATATTAACACGCCTCATTTGTGAGTAAGGTCCATTTGTTGGAGTGATTCTGTTTCTAACTCTGGCTGATCCTATAGGATCTCAATCAGTCTTGATCTTTAAAAAAAATCGTTTGACACATTAGAACTTAATATATTCACTGTGATCACTGAACAATTGTGCATAGTTTTGTCTAAAGCTTTCCCCATACTCTGCATAAGTTGAATAGGTTAAGGCTGAACCTTCAAAGATTTTACATTTACACTTATGGAATTTGGCAGATGCCTTTATCCAGAGCAACTTGTTTGAGGAGGTAATACATTAAGAAAAGCACATAGACAATACTATTTGTTTTTAAATAAAGTACTAATTTTAAGTACTTCAGGAAGAAGTAGGTTTTTATGTAACCCCTTCCTGGCGCCGGAAGTGTAATATTAGATAAGGTTACTAATGCAAAAGGTTTTAATTAACAGGATCCTGAGTATTTAGCAGTTGATGGTGAATTGGCTAACCTCTATTTACCAGTAGATGATGTTAACAGGCCTAAATGTATATAAATGATTTAATCAAGAAATAATAGCGCGGTGCCTCCACTGAAGAATTACCCCACTCACACACGATGAGCTATATGGTTATTACCCAAAACAAATATCAAATATAACCATGCCACATACATACACAGTCCTTACTAAAGGAAATAAAAGTTCAAAGCATCCAATTAATATTTATAACCAACTAAATTTATTCTCCTTATACTTTAACAAAATAAAACCTCAACTGTATGAATGTATATTAAACAAATTTAGATAACTAAAATCAAATATTAATGCCCCCCCCCAAACAAAATAACATACCAGAGACAACCAATGCTCCAGAGACCTTCAGCACAACACACAGTGAACACCACGAACAGTACAGTTTGGATTTAAGAACTTAACCCCTTTTTGTGTTAAATGTTCAAAACCTTTCACCAAGCACTTGAATTTAATTTGAGGCCTGTGAGTTGGTGCACATGCAAACAAAAACCCTCCTTGGTTCCTTAAACGAACAGCTACTAAAATATCTCCGTTACTCACACCTCTCGAACAGGAGAATGAGCTGCCATGGAAACAGAGCTGAGAGAATGAATCCACTGCATGCGAGGTTCCAGCAGGTCAATTCAGATTTGCAGGTTCGGCGGTGGAGTCCCTCCTCAAACAGGCGTAGCTACCATGCTACCTAGCACAGTTTAGCACAGTTCTCGTCCCTTCCGTTTCATGGAGAAAACTGCGACTGGCGGCTACAGCTGTCCGTCTCTCACGGCGACATTTGCTTAACGTCCATGAGTTACAGTTTGTACTTTGCTTTGTTTTTTTTCCCAAGCTAGTGCAAAACAAACAAACGCAGATAAGCTCACTGCACTTCACCTAAACTCACATTTCACCAATTTACCAACCTACTAGTTGCTCTTGACTTTTCGCTGAACAAAATATTTGTGCCACTACTGTAATAGAAGTTAGTCTACAAACATCACCTCTGCGTTAAAACAATGGTTCTCTTTTTCCCCGCTCTGCTCCCGCGTGTCCCTCCCTATCCGTTTGGTTCCTCTCCCCTCCCCTTTTTTTTTTACTCCCCAACAAAGGTGATCTCTGATTGGCTAGGAGTTTAATTAAAAAGGCAACCCATTGGCCCGGACCACTCCCATAGAACAAATCACAACTCATCCCAAAACAATGGATTATGGGAAAGGTAGTTTCCATTGAGTTCTCCCAAAAATGCAGCAAGCACACCACCCATTCATCTACATTTTTGGGAGGTACCTACATATATATCCATGGAGATGCAATTTCTTGTCATCTCCTGAATCATACCACCTTATAGTGCATAAGACCTTGTTGTGGTTCTGGACAACCAGCTATTATTCTCCACTCATGTGGCTACCCTTACTCAGTCATGCAAAATTCTCTTTTAGAACAGCAGGAGGATCTGACTTTTCCTCTCCACAGAGACCAGTTAGGTACTTGTGCAGTCCCTTGTCATCTGAAGGTTGGATTACTGCAATTCACGCCTGGCTGGTCTTCCTTTGCATCAGAACACTGTAATTGATCCAGAATGCAGCTGATTATCATGTATGGTTACAAACCCAAAAGCAGGTCAACTCCCAGCTAACGTCAATCATTCATCAAAGCCTGGTACCACATTCCCTTCAAGACCATACCAACCATGCCTCAAATTGGACATTCATCAAAACTTTTGTCTGTACTAGCACCATACTGACTTTGAATCTAGGTTGAAATCTCATCTCATCATGAAGCATTTAAATGAGTACTACTGTCTTACTTTATTGTCTTCTTTGCTATACTAACTCTTAAATTAACTCCTAAGTAACAGGGAATTATGGCCTTATGGTATTCTTAGACCATAGCTTGTTTGCACCAACATGAGGATATGTTTTCAATAAAGACTTCAGTGCATTTATGTAAGTTATTCTGGATAAGAGCATCTTTTAAATTATGTACATGTAAATTTAGACCAAGTTTGTCAAGCTGTCCATATGCCAGGCCCCTCCCTTGACATGACACTTTACAAGGAGTGTTTTTCTCAAGGAAATCTTTGACATCACTTTGCACCTTCTCCAGGTTCAATGTTAATACTGGCCCTCCTAGCTGGTGTAAGTGCAATTAAGGTGTACAGGTTATTCTAACTGACCCTGACAGTTACTTGGTGTTCATAGAAACACAATTACACACGTCTAGCACTTTTCACATTAAAGTGTTTATTACTCTGTATAAAAATGCAGACAAAACCCTATGTTAAGAAGTATTATAACCAGAATACCAGACCAACCATCATACCATCCACTGCCTACTCTAAGAGCAACCTCTATGTAAGAAAAGAACATCTAAATAATGATAACGGCTCTATAGTTTTGGATATATTTGTACAGCCAGAGGCAATCTCTTATTCTCAGTTACTTGACACACATGAACACACTGGACTCTAACTTGGGTGCAATTTAAAACCACCACTTTTATCAGTTGAGTCCATTTCCTATGAACTGTGCTGTATTTGCAATGATGGCCAATTGAGGATGTACTTAATATTGTGTGAGAGGACAGTGAATATGAAAAAACCTTTTGCAAGATTTACACAAACAACCAACATGTAGTCTTGCTGAAGGTAATAAGGCTGATGGTGCGTTTCACAGGTGCCATTTATTCATCACTTAATCACCACGTTACCTGATCACGGCAGGCTGATAAATAGGCATGATGTTACACAAGCTTCAGATACCAGTCATGCACGAGGGCTCTTCCCACAGCATTGAGCTCACGCAACGAGGAGTTCCCTTTGAAAGGGAATGGTTCAAAAAACTTTTCGGCCTCTATTTCAAGGTAGAATACACAAAATATGAAAAGCTAATTTCTGTGCTTCTTAAAGGGACTATGAAGACTTGTATGACTTATTAGATTAAGGATGACATCCGCTATATAAATCCGCTATACAAAAACACTCGATGTCCATTTAAAAAGTTAATAAATTAAATCCTTGCACTCATAGGCCACCATTGCCATTTACATTGCAATGGATTCTGTGTAGTATCATTATATGGTCTTGATTCTCCAGTGATCCCTGTCCCTGACTGATATAAACATGTCTAAAGATGTCCCTGAATACTACACAAGTTAAAGTCTATTGTTTGCTATATACATTAGGAAAGATAAGATTGTCAGAAATTACATTTAATTTTCTATTTTCTAATATTTATATCTAGATGCATTAAACAACTTTTCAAGTAATCATAAATATTGGAACACAGGATTGATTGGTGTTTCTTGCTGCCCAGGTGTGCCCTGTTTGTGCTACTGATTGTTTAATGAAATCAATAGCTTAATTAATATCTCTGAAAATCTACTCTTGGTTTGAGCCATAGGTTTTACTTGTGAGTACTGCATTCATTGTTAAAAAGGATATGCAAACACGAAGACTAGAGAGCTGTCTAAGGGAGAAAAGCAAGATATCTTGAAGCTGAGAAAAGAGACAAGCACTGGGCATAGCCAATACAACCATTTGGAATGTCCTGAAAAATAAACAAACCACTGATGTACTAACAACCAGACAGGCCAAGAAGATCTGCCAAGAAAACCTGATCTCACCAACAACCTTCACAGTGCAGGGGTGAATGTATCACCATCCACCATTCAAAGAAATATAGAGGCCATTGCAGAATATGCAAAAATCCACTCATGAGCAGTAAGCATCAGAAGGCCACATTGTAATTAGCAAATAAATGCAGAAAAGAGGCCCAAAAGTTCTGGAACCAAGATTTACCTCTACCAATGTTGTGGAAGGCCAAAATTTGGTGAAAGAAAGGATCTGAAAGAAAGGATCTGCTCATGATTCAATCTAATTTGGAGGAACTTCATCATGCAGCAAGATAATGACCTATAAATCACTGCCAACTCAGCAAAGGACTGAGTTGGTGAAAAAGTGGAAGGTTTTAGACTGGCCAAGTCAATCACCAGACCTTAACCAAGTTATGCATGCATTTCACCTCCTGAAGTCCTGAAAACCCACCAAAGCAAACAATAACTGAAGGATGATACAGTAAAAGCAAGTAACAACAAAGAAAAATGCAACAGTTTTGTGATGTCATTGGGTCACTGTCTTGATGCAGTTATTGCAAGCAAGGGATATGCAACCAAATATTAAATGTTATTTACTTTACTGTTCCTATACTTTTGTTCACCTAAGACCACCAAAGGTGAAATGTTTTAAGCTGTTTTACACATATAGATGTAAATATGAGGAAATTAAAGCTGAAATTGTCTCATTCAAATTTTGTGTTCAACCCCAAAAACAACATAATTAGTCTTGCCATTCCAATAGTTTCAGAGGGGATGACACATAGTGGCTGACAAACATTTCAGTATGCTTAGATTAATAAGATTAGTAATATGCTTAGTAAGATTTTATTGTCTCTTTAGCAAATAACTTTCAGTAGACCCTGGTACCTCAAGTGTTCTGTACTTGGGTATTCTTTAAAAGGTATGCATGGAAATGCAGTTCATCCATCCATTTTATTAGTTAGCAATAAAATAACAAAATAAATGGAGAATGTTTTAATTGTTTATAACTTTAACTGTGACTAAAGAATGTCTGATGTCTGTCACAATACACTCTAATCTAATATCTACCACTACTTTATTAGGAATGTCCCTCAGTGCTCATTCATGGAATTTTCCAATCAGACAATCATGTGGCAGCAGCAGCAGAATGCATAAAATCACACAGATGCAGCTGATGAGCTTCAGTTAATGTTCAACAAACATCAGATTTGGGAACATGTGATTTCACTGAATTTGACCATGGCATATTTATTGATGTCAGAATGGTTGGATTCAGCATTTCAGAATCAGCTGATCTCCTGTGATTGTTATGCATAACAGTCTAGAGTTCTGCAGACGGAAATACATTGAAGAGAGAGATCAGCAGAGAATGGACAGATTGGTTTGAGCTGACAGGATGAGCTCCACTAACTCAAATAATTATCTTTTAAACAATGGTGAGCAGAAATGTACAGCATAGTAAACCTTTAGGAGTGTGCACTACAACTGTACAATATCACATTGGCTGCAACAGCAAAGAACCTGATTCTGATCCTAAAGTGGGCATAAGAAAGAGTGAAAGACACTGCCTTGTTTTTTTTCCAGTCTTCAAACATTTTTGTTGATCAAAATTTTTGTTGTACAATCAATCAGCTCATGCTTAATCTAAAAATGGCAAGAGCTAGCAAATTTTAATAAATCCCAGATTTTTATCAATTCTTACACTGCTACTTTTGCTATAAAGGCTATTATTGTGTTTGGGATTTGGAAATACAAGGGAGCAAGCCAGATACAAGTAAGGAGTGTAATGAAGAGGATGGGTGCTGGAGATAACAGGAAGGAAGGACTAAAAACCTCTGAGTAGTCACATAAAGATGCTTTAGCATTAATGATTAATGCTGTACTAAGGTCAAGATGCAGTAATCAAAATCTCGTACAAGATATTTTACTTTAAGATATTAATACAGCCACATTTATTAAATCATGCAGTGAATGATTATTCTAATATACATTTGTCAAAAAAAAAAACAATTCACAAGACTGTAATATCAAAAGCATAATTTGCTAATTTGTGGAGAGAAACTGGAGATGCATAAAAAGATCATTCCACCTGCTCCTTATTGTCATTGATAATTTTTTTCTCAAGGATACAAACATAGCTATGTGAAGTGACCTTTGTTGGTCATTACCAATTGCCTGTAAGGTAGCCTTTGGTGAAGGTGTAACTGCGCTCATCTGGCTATATACAACATGCTCACTGACCTTGGTCCATATTATTTTACATTGTAAAATTTTCTATTTTACTCAATAAAGTTTTACGTCTACTTCCACTTCAGAGGACACTCTACAAAATAATTACCTACTTGTCTCTCTTAATATTTTTTAATCACTTGAAAAACACCATTAAATATCTTGATAACACTGGTTTGAATCTAGCATGTCAGTGACCACAAAATATTATAGTCAGACAGTTCCTAAGGACACAAGGTGATTGCACTAGCGAGCATGCATTAGTCTTTGGGCTAATTCCAACTCCAAACCCCCTTCAGCTTATCGTTATGACTCTTGTGACCCTCATTATGTTCCATACAGAAAGTACTAAAATCTGCCACACAGTTCATAATTTAGCTGTGGTCATTTTCAGTCTTGCCATGTAACTCAATCTGCACCTGTCCTCACTATAACAGCGCAGTGCTGCCATTCTTGTCCACTGAGACCACTTGTTTTATATAATCAACGGTCACTCCGCTGCAGGCACTGATGCATGAGAGACCACTTTAATCTATACATCATACCCTATATCATTCCAGCTGAGCAACACTGAGAAAGTCAAAGGAAGGAAAAAGAGAGAGATTGATATAAGGTTATAGAATGGAAAAAAAGGAAAACAGAATATGAGGTATTTCCATCATTTGAAGCTGTCACCCAAGGGCACTGTCTCCCTTGTAATAACTCAAATAGCAATGCCGTCACAGCCATGCTAGCTTTTAGGACTAGCCTCTGTGGATTTAGTAGAAGGTTAGCAATGCTAAAAAAATTATCAAAAGAAAAACAGATAAATAAAGGTAGACATTTCTCAGAGGCCATGTTTGTATAGACGACAAGAGAGGGCCATTAATTCTAGTTTGGCTCAAGCAAGCAATGGTTGTTTAGGACAACTAATGTTCCCTAGAGCAATGCAATATAGCAATGCCATCAAGCTTATTAGCATGCTAGACAAAAGAAAGGATGAAAGAATGAAAGAAGGATTGAGAGAGAGAGTGAGGATAAAGAGTTTAGGGATAAAGAAAAGTGCAAGGAGACAGACTGTTGTCTTTGGTAACATCTGGGTTGTGGCATCTGTTTAATTTCAAGGCTATCTATGCTCTCTCCCTCTCTCTCTCTCTCTCTCTCCATCTCTCCCTCTCTCGATCTCTCTGCCAGTTGTAACACATGCCATGCTTAAATTGTTGGTCCTATGACATGCAGGAAAAACAGAATGTTCTAGAAAATGGCTGTGAAAGAAATAATAAATAAATTACTTTGGGAGTACAGAGGAGCATTGGGGTGGAATGTTGTTTGACCAGAACATGCAGGGTTTTACAATCAAACAAGTGGAAGTTTCCAAGAACATTACAGTAAATTCTATTAATTTATGAGCAATATAATACCTTTTCACATCTTGATAAGCAATGTAATAACTGCATTGTATATAATCAATTATGCTGGACATCTACAGTAAGTTCTGAGCAACTATCAAAAAAGGTCTAAAAAGCTTCCACACTTGTAGCCCAAGAGTATCCCAACATTGCACATTTTGGTGTTTGCCATGATCGAGCTATGTTGAATGAACTTATAGCTGAGTAGGTGTAGTAAAGGAGGGTAAAAGACAAAACTATGCAGCAAATGGGATCTTTAGTGCCAAAATTAAGAAATGGTGGTCTCACAATATGTCATTCTTATAAACCCATCCATTCATCTATTTTCCATACTGTTTATTCTACACAGGTTCGCGTGGTAGCCTGGAGACTATCCCAGGGAACTTTGGGTACAAGGCGGGGGACACCCTGGATGGGGTGCCAACCCATTGCAAGGCACAATCACACACACAATCAAACACTATAGACAATATGGAGATCAGCCTACAGTGCACATCTTTGTTGTGGGGAGGAAACCAGAGTACCCAGAGGAAACCACCAAAGAACGGGGAGAACATGCAAACTCCAGGCACACAGGGAGGAGGTGAGATTTAGACTCCCAACCCTGGAGGTGAGAGGAAAACGTGCTAATTACTAAACCACCATGCCCCGTCAATCTTATACATATTGTTATACTCATTGGGGAATAAAAGACAAATATGGTTCTAGATCAGCACCTTCATGAAAATGTTGATAGCTTTCCAAATACTGTATACTGTATACTGTATATCACATTTACTCTGAACTGGCACTGAAAGTGACAGCCACAGACAGAGTCCAGTCCCATGTGCTGCTCAGTATATGTTTAACAACTCTGATTAAAGTAATCATTTAATGCAGAGTTTGCTAACTTTTGTTTTAGGCCACTGTAAATACAAATCCTTGTACCAAACTGCATTGCATTAGATCTCCCATGATGTTTGTGAGAAAGGTGTATGCAAGGTATGAATACTCTAACCTGGACATTTATTGTCTTAACTTTCTTCATACAACCACTTCTGGTAATTCTTTACAAATAAATAAAAAGTCATTTTAATCAGGATATTTAGACCTCATACCGTATCTGTTATTATAAATGAACTGCGCCTGTGGTATGTCTTAAGAATGTTTCAGAAAATTTCCTCGTAGTCACCAGAGAGGACAGAGTCTTTTACTGGCAGGTTGTCTTGAGGAAATTGCTGGTGATAACTATGCTATACTATTGACCTGAACATTTGTGACTTTTATGATGTGTAGCCAACACATTTTCTTAATTTCATATCTTTGTGTCTCAGAAAACTTTCTGTAGCAACAAACTTAAGGCTTGAAGCCTGTATGTGCTATCTTCTTTCATTTTCGACATCTTTTGTCTCTACATGCTTGGCACTAAGCAGTTACTTTACAGCTATGTGAATAGATCATTAAACCAACAGTTCAATGGATCAGTTAATCAGATAACCCTACTCTGTTGTCCTTCTTGACTTGTCTGTAGGATCCACTGTCACTGTTCTGGTTTTAATTTAGTCTTTCCTCTGGATCCTGTAGATGCATATTTTCCTGTCTGAATGTGAACTGAACTCATTAAACTGTTCATATTTTATGTTAAATTCTGACAGTGCTAACCACCTGTCCTCTATCTTCCCTTCCTTTTAACATCATATCAAATATTCCTACTTAACTACTCATGCATTCATCCATGACATCACAACCTTGTGGTTTGTGATATGTTATACATCCTTCATTTATTTATTATTTGAGCCCTGAGATCATGCTATGTTCATGGTCATCATGGTGACAAGGCCCTTGTGTTTTTTACAACACTGCTGTACTTGGTCTCATAGGTAAATCAAAGTCCAAGTGATGGTTATTTCAGTCTTCAACTGTCCAGTTTCAGTGAAGCTGTGCCCACCATAGCCTCAGATTCATATTCTTAGCTGACAGGAGTGATGCTCATTGTGGTCTTCTGCTTTTGTGCTGTTGTTTGAGTCATATGCACTAGGAAGCTTTAATAAATCAATAAACAAATCAATACATTTCTGTTCAATTCAAATAGCATATTTCTTTTTGGTTACATGCTAGCAGATAGTCATTTCATAATTGAGCAAGTTATCATCTATTTTGATTTGCATTGAGCAAAACATCAAAGAAATATTTAGGAGACAGGCCTGGAAGGTAGCTATCAGGAGGCTGCTAAAATCCAAAAGATATTACATTTTGATAGGGATCAACTCTCCCTTGTAAAAAAAAATTATAATAAAAAAAAAAAAAAAAATAATAATAATAGGGCGCACGGTGGCTTAGTGGTTAGCACGTTCGCCTCACACCTCCGGGGTTCGAGTCCCGCCGGGGCCATGTGTTTGTGGAGTTTGCATGTTCTCCCCCGTGCTGCGGGGGTTTCCTCCGGGTACTCCGGTTTCCTCCCCCAGTCCAAAGACATG
>JAOUWY010000038.1:9005940-9016928 GCA_025728095.1 Prietella phreatophila
CCTGACGTCACGGATTGTGACACTGTGTAAATATCTCATGTTACAATGTGGACACCTGCGGCTTATAGACAAGTGCGACCTATATATGTACAAAATTGTTTTCTTTTTAAAATTAGTGGGTGCGGCTTATATTCGGGTGCGCTCTATAGTCCGGAAATTACGGTATGTTATGATATATTATATTCACAAAAATGTGCTAAACTACAACCATCCAGGACCACGGCAACAAATGCATGCATGCATGCATACATTTACACACATAAATTTCACACATTTTCTTACTTTTATCCTAATTTACTTTCCTTAAGGATACTGATGGGGGCACGTGGTGACTCCCGAAGTCTCTCGCATTTCTGTTTCACAATCATGGGATTCTCATTGTCACTCTTATGGCACACCATGATTGGTACACACAGCCTGTTTACCTCGACTACTGCACTCTGAGCTTCAAACATGGCACCTAAGGCAAAGAAAATAAAGGAAACAAAGCTTTTAGATCTTTCTATAAAGATACATTATCTCAGGAGCAGTTAGCACACAAAACAGTCTTCAGAGTTCTTACTCGTCTTGTGAAAAAGACAAGATTAACTGATTGAATGTATTGATACAAAATAAAGAAAACTCTAAACACCGCAGATTCTGAACCCTTAGAGTTTGAATCAGACTCCACATTCAAAAAACTTTAGAAGTTTGATTTAAACCAGAAAAGTTGACATTTTTTACTTTGACAAAAACGCTGAGCTGCTGATGCCAAGTGTATTTACCGTGTACAATTTTGGTTGTGCAATCTTTTCTTAGTCTTTTAATGGTTCTCTCTTCTTTCCACGATCACTATACCATTACATAGAATAAAAGACAGAACGGCTATGTGCTTTGTTAGTTATTAGACATCATCCATTGTTTCTGAGTTCCCTTATAACAATCTTTGAGTGACGTTAAACTCCTGACTGGGATGCATATTGTGCATATGCCTTCCCAGGTCAGAAGCACTTCATGAGTTCTACTCTTGATGAACAAATCATTACTCTGACAAATAAACACCTACTGTGTACTAATACAAATAACTTTCTGTACAAACGCAAATTATGTCTATACCAATCATGATTAACAACTCATCTCCCTTCTTTGCTCTGAACAACCATAATAATTTGTTGTAGACGTGACCATTACACACGCTTCATATCAAATCATATGCATATCACCGGCACACATTTGTTTACCATGATGTTGCTGTTAGATCACTGACATATTACTGTGATCTGTTTCTGGCTTACTGTATATCAGAACATTTTAGAGATTTAATTAATTTATTTATTCTAGTAACATTTTAGAAATTAAATTCTAAAAACAACAACAACAATAAAGAACACCATTTACAGATCATTACAATGTTATCATTCTTACAGTATTTGAATAAATGTGAGTGTGTTAGAGAGAGAGAGAGAGAGAGAGAGAGCAAGAGAGAGATGAACAGGCGTGCACATATGTTCACTCAGCTGATGGCCTACATCCTACCTTAAAGGACACACCTCTTGCAATTTCCCCTCGCTCTTTTTCATGTACATGCCCTCACCTTTTTTGGACATCTCTTTTAATCACAAGTCGTGTCGCTGCTTCTTTTTTCCTCCTCTTAATAGGTAGAATCCAAATGACAGCCATTATCAGAGGTGATTAAAACATAACTACTGAAATCTTTAGCTGGGGCGTTATCTGGACTGTTAATCACCCAGATTCTTCTCCATCAATTCTTTTTTTTTTTTTTAAATGTAGGCTATTTCTAAATGTACTATTTCTATGCATTTTCTTCTTGCATGTGAGGGCTAATTGCTTAAAAAAAATAAACTGGACAAAAAGTTGGATTCATCATAAAACTTGCATTGGGTGTTATCACTGTTTGCAGGACTGCCAGACCGATAAAATACAAGTGGCATAAAATTGGCTTGACGTTGGACATTTGGTATTCGCAAATTAAGGGAGCTGAAATACATGGCAATATTTACATATGAGTTGCTAGTTTATTTTATTAAATATCAAAAATCTAAAAGGTATGCATCATAGCTGACACTTTCATGAATACTATATATACAGTTGGTTTCATGACTGCAAGTCATTCTCTTCAAATGCTATTGAAGTTAGAAACATGTATACCAATGCCGTATGTAATTTTAGAGACGGTCCCTTAATTTGTGCATATCTGTGAATATCGAACGTCCAACATCAAGCCAACGTTATGCCAGTTAAAATATAAAAAGTTTTTAAAACAAGACTAGGCTAGGTTAGTGTTGCTAGCCATTGGTGAGGCACAACAAAGTAATCAGTGTATGGGTTTAGCTGCTACAGTGCCATGCAAAGTACATTAGCTGTCCTTATGCTCTGCTCATATTATGATTACGTCACTTTGAACTCATATAGACATTTACACACCTTGTTTTCCTGCTCAGCATCAGATAATGTTAATGTTCAGTTCCAGCCCCATATATTGTTTTTTTGTTGTTTAAAAAAAAAAGGCATATATTAGGGTGGCCATATTCTGATTTTCCAAAACACTATTAGCATCAGATAACTATATAAATAAACTTGGTTTACTCTTCCCACATTTTACAGTTTTTTTTTTCCTACATTTGTTGAATGTCCATAGAATAAAATAAAATTAGATACCACGAGTGTACCTTTTACCATCATTTACACATTTGAATGGCCATGTAATATGAAGCATTGCGATAACATGAAATTTAAAATATTACATTGTATGGCAATGGGCACTGGTTCAACTCAGGACACTTGTCATTAGTTGCTATTGTCAAGCAACAGTTTGGTGCTGTACACAACAGCGCTTTGTCTTCTCACGTTCGCTGAGAGTAGTAGCACATCATAATAAATCTAAAGAATCCTGGACATTTTCACAAAAGTAGAAGCCAGATGCTTTTTTTAAGGTCCGAAAAAGAGGACATGTCCCGGAAAAAAGAGGATGTATTGTCACTAGAGATGCACCAATACTAAATTTCTCAGCCGATACGATAACCGATTATTCAGAGTGATATCAGCCAATACCGATAGTTCTGCCTTTTATGTCTTTTTAAATTAATTCCACAATTCTGAAAGAAATGCAAATAAAAACTTTATTCTCGTTTCACTGCTGCTACTTCTGGTGTAAAATTTTAGCAGTGCAGAGCTTGCAGAGCTTACAAACTGCAGTTTTGTCATCATTCCACACAAGAGACATCATCTTTACACAAAAAATCACAAAATCCTATCAATACTCTTTTTATTGATAGGATATAATCGGCCCTGATCATCGAATGTTTCATCAGATCATACCGATAATCGCTATCAGCCGATATATCAGTGCATCTCTACTTGTCACCCATATCTATTTTCCCCCTTACACTAACTGACTGTGTGAGCTTTTGTGTGTCAGAATTGTGAGCTTATTTTCCTGTACAACCTGTCCGACTGGTCTCGCGTCCATTCACTGAAGATAAAATAAAACACTCTGTTCAAAAGATACAAAATTACAAAATTGCCGTCTTCTTTTACTGACGTTCAGTTACGTAGTGACAAACAATTCCAAGTGGAGAATTGTTCATGGCTAATGGAAAAAAAAAAATCTTCAAGGCTACAGCCCTGAATGCCCAGGCCAGGTTATGCCTCTTATTAATATTAGCATTCCTTTTGACATAAAGCCTAATACTGTGATTATTCTGACTCTCGATTGCACACTGAACTACACAAACTGGCTGAAAACAGTGCAATCATTTTGGCACAAAACATAATATCGCAATCATTTTGACACAAGATTGCGATTTGAACTCAATGCATCCATCCAACCATTCTCCACACTACTTTTCCTATGTAGGGCCGCAGTGACGCTGGATCCCTGCATCTCACACCGTAGGCCGGGAAACACCCTGGACAAATGGCCGGTCCATCACAGGGATAACACGCAGAGATACACTCAGTCAGACTTGCACTCACCTACCAGCAATTTCTCAAATTCACATGACCTGCATGCCTTTAGACTGTGGGGGAAATCAGCGATTCGAACTTTGATATGAAAATATTTAACATAGCTGCTGATCTAGCATGCAACATTGTATCTTTTGTGAGAAGCTGTGTTTAGTTTGATGGTTTACATACCCGCTAGAGGTCTCTGTTAAACGTTTTAAAGCATTTTATTTGCTTTTCCATAGTGAGGCAAGTGACGCTTTCAGAGCTATCACGTCCGTAACGGTGAGATGTCACATCTGTAGCAATGGGTTTTCCTCATGAATGTGAAAACAAAAATTTAAATAAAATAAATATTTTATACTCTATGGAGAGCCAACCCTTCTCCATTCGGTTTGTATTAATACTTCTGTTTTGGGCATTTTATTTCACAGAATTCCTACAAAGTACGTGGTCTCATAAAAACTTGTGTCCTTTTTGTCATCTATAATAGAAAACCTGTGTATACTGATACTTTTTTGGTGTCTGGACTCCATCATTAGGAGGTTAGGAAAATATAAAAAGATGGTTCAGTGCACTGATAATAAATACATTCTCTAAGAATTTATATTTCAAGATTTGATTGGAAATGTCACGACCATAATGCTGAAACTGCTCATTTACAGGGTTGAAACTGAAACACCAACGTCCTCTCATGCTGAGCAGGAAAAAGGCATGCAAGTTGATAATGATATCATGATATGTAGGAGTTCCAGTTTATATGAGCGTGATATGAGCAGAGCATAAGGACAGCTACCATATTCTACATGGCACTGTAGCAGCTGAACTCATACAGCCATAGCTTAATTGTGCATCACCCATGGCTAGTGACACCGAACTAACCTAGTCTCGTGTTAGATAGACAAAACGTTTGAGATTCTATTGGTCTTTTAGCTCTGCAAACAGTTATCACACCTCATGCAAGTTTTATGATAAATCCAACTTTTTTTTGTCCAATTTTGCATGGAGGTTTGTGGGCCTAGTGCACGGGCTTTCGTTTCTATGGAGTTTGCAGGGATGCTTGCCTCGTCGTCATGGCAATGGTTCCTGACAAAGTACTATTACATCAGAGTTTGTTGGAAAATCATACCACATTGTTCAGACATTACCTGAAGATTGAACATGTTCGGTCAGTGAAAACTAACACCGACAAAGGTAACACACTGATCCGACTAGATCCGATTAAACCCGACTAAACCCGACAAACGTGTCTGCGGGCGGTGGGCGGTGGCTGTCTTTACAGTGTGTGAACCGGTCTTTTAATGTTAGTTTAGACGTCTGGACCCTTCTGGCTTTCCATATGCAGCCGTTAATACTTTAACCGCATATAAAACAAACTCTCTCCTATTTGATTGAAAAATAAACAGTAAGAACCATTGTTTGTGTAAAGTTGGTTTAGCTCACAAGAAAGGAGCCGGTCCGGGTGATTTATTCTGTCTAATTCACGACGCTGCCCAGGACAGTCAGCTGTTTGTGGACCGCGGAGCTCGTTACTGCGGTAACTAACTGTCCACGCCTCTTTGAGCTAAACTAGACGCGACAACGGCGCCGCCATTTTGGATGAGGCAACCGGTGTAGTTGCCTTCCCTGACTTTTAAACTAATTTCAGAGCGTGACTTAAGATTTTCTCCAGAGAATGCTGACACTGCAGCATTTGGATATAAGCTTTCCAGACGCCTCAAAATAAGGAAAAAAATTATTTTTTTTTTACAAACGGAAGTTTATTATTATGAGGGACATGCAGGTGTTTAAGCAGGTAATGACATGTAATATCCGAATGGACTAATCATGTACGGCACAATTGAGCAAACAATTGATACTTTTCTGAGTTGAAGGGAGTTTCATGCACTCTGTCTGACATATTGGCCAAAGAAACACTGAGCAAGTTTTGCTAACTAAATAAACAAATAAATGCATGTGTAATAAGGAGAAATGGGCAGAAAGAGGAAAAAGCCGAGTATGGGAAGCCATTGAGGTAAAAAAAAAAAAAAAATCGTAAATTACATCCATCCATCCATCTTCATTCAATTTTGTGAAAATCCAGTTTGGTAAATATGTAGACATTTTAATACAAACTGTTCTGAAACACACACACACACACACACACACACACACACACACACACATGCTGTCAACGTCTGGCCATTTTTTTTGTATATATATAATAGTTTAAAGTTTACTGATGACAACTTGCATGTACAGTATGAACAAAACTTTCATGATTATCAGTTATTTATGAGAGAAACTATTAGTATATTATAACATTAGTATAAGTATAATATTAATATCCATGATTTTTCACTTTTTCATAGAAAATTTTAGGATATGCGGCAAGGAAAGGAGATTGCTGTGAATTAAATTCAATTCTATTTCTAGTTTAAAATCACTGCAGTCTTTCTTAAAGTCTTGAGACTCTAAGGTTTCAGTTCAGAAAGCCAGCCATTCGCCAGTGTGTGTACAGTATATTCTTTAAACCCAACGGTCTGTCAGCTAGAAAAGTGTGCGATATTTGATCTAAGTGGTGACTATATTTCTATTTTAACAAACGCTAAATGCAAAACATGTTATAACACGTAACTTTTTAGCTGGCACTTACAGTTCTTTCAATGTAAATTTTATTTGACTGTTTAATTGAGTGGTGTGCTTCAGGTTGATTCGGAGCCTATCCCAGGAACACTGGACTGACCGTAAAGGATTTGTTTGCGTTTTTTTGTGATTGTTGCAGCCAAAAATGCTTTATTTTGCTCTACCTTTTTATCAAAGTTTTTGGTGCTTTTTTTTGCGGAAAACTACTTGAATTAGCGACATTGCAATTGCGCAAATTTTTTGCATGGTCTTTTGCAATGATGTTTGTTGGTAAATGAGACGTTTTAGGTGTACTCATGTTCGATGCATGTGAATCGAAGAAGGCTTCGGCTGAATGTACATTGTGGAGTCTTCGCCCGAATTTGTGGAAAATGTACAGTTATTTTGAAAAATTGCAAGCTCCTCTAAATATTGCGAAGTTTGCTTGATTTTGCATTCATTTCAGCAATCACAAAATTATGGAGGGAATGGCGATGCAAGGCGTGAATACACTTTATATTGGATGACAGTCTATCGCAGAGTAACACACGCACGTGCACATACACATTTACACTAGGGAAATTCGAGAGTAGTCAATCCACCTGATGGCATGTTTTTGGGAGGTCGGAGGAAACTGGAGAACCTGAATGTTCTCATGTGGGCATGATCAGAACATGTATACAAACTCCACAAAAGGTGTCCCAGGCTCAGGGTCAAACTGGAGACCCTGGAGCTGTGAGGATCTACTAGCTGCATCACCATACCACTTCATGATACAGCATGCCATTTTGATTAGGATATATTTTCTTGCTTGCTAACTAGTTCACATACACATTGCGCATTTTTACAATCCATCCACTAAATTGTAATGCTACAGCACACAAAGACAATTGTGTGCTTCCAGAGTTTGATGAAGGGTGTGATGGTCAGGTATCCACATACTTTTGGCCATATAGTGTACAACTTGTGAACTTAGCACCCAGGTTATTGTCTAGTTTAGCGGGATTGAAAATGACACTTATTATACACAAAGTGGCCTTGCAGTAATGAACTGTCTGTTTGTTCAATCATAATATAAAAAGTAAAGATCAGTGAGCCTGTGTCCACTGTAGCCTCAGAGTCCTTTTCTTGGCTGACCAGTAGATCCCAATGTTGTCTTCTGTTGTAGTAGTCCATCTGCCTCAAGCTTTGGTGTGATTTCTTTCTGTTCACCATGGTTCTAAGGGTGTCCAATGTTATCTGCAAAGGGCCGGTGTGGGTGCAGGTTTTCATTCCAACCCAGCAGGAGCCGCACCTGATTCCACCTGTTTAATCAGTTGATCTTGGCTTTCAATAGACTCAGGTGTGGGTTCTGCTTGGCTGGAATGAAAACCTACACCCACACCAGCCCTTTCAAGATAACATTGGACACCCCTGTTCTAAAGAGTGGTTATTTGATTTACCATGGCCTTCCTGGCAGCTCAAAACCTTCTGACCATTTCTCATCCGCAAGGCATTCCCTAACACTGCCATTAGGAAGCAGCGTCTAGCTAGAGCTCGTGCTTCGTGAATACGTCAGCTAGAAAGTTAGCTTAGCCTTCCATGGCCCTTATTTTCACCTCTGCATATCCAATTTGCATTCTCTAATGCCGTTGTTTGCTTTCCAACCTCCTGGAGCTTCGTGTAAATATTCCCTTTCCCCGATTGTGTGTAAGCAGCTAGCAGTCATGGATCAGTGCACCCAGCAACCGGCAATGTGCAGGAGGGCACAAGCTTTTAACCCTCAACATACACACACAAACACACCATTCTAGGCCTTTTCTGAATCCCTGACCCTGAATGACATCTGTATACACACACCATCCTTTTTCCTCCTTTTTCTCAAATTCTCAATCCCTAGCCCTTCTCCCTCACACTCACAAACTCACACGGCATACACCCACATGCAGTTACACATAAAGTATACAATAAAAACCACACAAACACCAACATAATAAAATGCACAGACTCTCAGCTTCACACCAGGCATGTGTAGGAACTCATAAAAACATATAATTTTCAGGAGCCAAATGACATCTTCTGCCAAGTGAAACCGGTAAGGGTCAATATACCTATCTTAATCTCTAAAATGTGTTTATAATATGAAGTTTAAAATTATAATATGAAGATCAAATAATTAATGGAAACTAATGGAAGATCAAAAAATTATTAACAACATTTTAGTTGAAGTAACATACCAAATAACTCAGGTCAGGGCTCTACGGTAACATTTTTTTTTAGGAGCACGTGTGCGCCTAATTACAAAAATTTAGGAGCACAGTTGAAGTTTAGTGTTTTTTGTTGTTGTTGTTGTTGTTGTTGTTGAAGAGATGGTACGTTAATGTGCCACAATATAATGCACAAGTAGGCATGGGAAAACTTGAGCTTGACAATTATGACAGAATTTAGGAACATAGTGTGAGCCATGACAAATTAATTTACCTTCTGATAAACTAAATTTTATATGTTCAGTTAATTTTACAGACTGTATGCAAAAAACAACTGTTAACCTCTTCCACCTTGTAAACAAATACAAAAAATCTCAACATTCATTCTTTGAAGTCTGCTCCTCTTAAATATATTTAAAGTTACAGTATTAGCCATTTTTCAAATTCTCCAAAGCCAATTATCAAACCACTCTGTGTATATTGTGTATATATCTGAATAATCTCATATAGGATGTGATTGGGTGAATTCATTTACCCCCCAGATGCAAAGCACTTTAGTTTAATGGTGTTCATTAGAGATGCTCCGATCAGGATTTTTACAGCCAATACCAATTTCTTGTCATCTTGATCGACAAATACCGATCAAGATACCAATTTTTTTTTGTTTAATCTCTAATCAGGAGGTCTGGCATAACAGTTAAATGTAAGCTCTCTGCTCATAGTCACTTTTAATTGAATTAAAATAATAGCAATGACAAATACAGTTGGTTAATAGATACATAAACAAGAATAAAATATTTATCTTAAAATATCTTAAACACTACAGCATTCTAATTAAAAGTAGACTAATAGAAAAATGATCCATATTAGGAAAAAGAAGGCTAACAGCCTTCTAAGGAGATAGCGCACTAAGATATTCAAACTGATATTAAATGCAACCCTAAGTAATTAAGCATAATTTCATCTCATTTATATTTTATGAATTTATGTCTATTTTTTATGTAATTTTTTTTTATATAACTAAGCACATTTTCTGTCTTTAAATTGTATTACTTTTTTGTTTGTTTGTTTATTAGTTGTTCCTTTTAGATGGGTTACCCTAGTACAGTGTTGCTCCGTCTGCTGATAATATTATGGTTTTTTGGGGGGATTTAAATCAAAACATGAAAATTGGAGTCAACTTTTCTAATGGTCTCTGGCAAGCCTGTGCTTAAATGAAGTGAATGCACTGTGTATTAGAGTTGGTGAAGGAGAGTGGCAGTGTACTGTATGTTTACAGACTGAACAGCTGCTGCTCTTGATTATGATTGGTGAGGAATTATTTAATAAAGAAGTTTGAATTACCGTGTAGCCTTTACATTATTATTAATTTACTCCGTTTTCAGCCTTAATAAAAGATCAAAAACTCCATTTGTGAGCTTACACAGCTCAGATTAGCTCTATCAATAGAACAGAAAGTCCATCGCCCCTGGAGGCCCCAAAAAAGGTGACTTAAAATCTGTTGACTCTGGTGGCACAACATACTAGCTGATGTTCGCCCAGCATTGGCAAGGTGGATTTAAAGGTGTCTGAATGTGGCTTAGGGCAGTGGTCCCCAACCTTTTCATCACCACGGACCGGTGAACGCTTGACAATTCTACTGCGGCCCAGGTGGGGGGGAGTCGGGTGGATGACTGGTGCTCATTTTATCGTTTATCGTTCAGACTCAGATAATAAATATAACGGAAATATTTAATTATTTTTGTGCGGCCCGGTACCGATTGTTCCACGGACCGGTACCGGTCCGCGGCCCGGGGGTTGGGGACCACTGGCTTAGGGAGTTATGCCAGTTCCAGACAACGGAGATCGTAAGTACACTTGACACACACACACTCTTAAACACTGAAGTGGTGTAAGGAACTGGAGTAGATTTATAAATTGTAGCAGTCATTTGATTAAATGATCAGGAATGTGTTTGAGATACCAGGTGAACTATAACTGGCTATCTATACTAATTGGTATTAATTTAATCCATATTTCATGGTGAACAATGTGGTGATATAAGAACATTTGCAATATATAGTGGGGGAAATAAGTTTCAGTAAATATATTTCCAATGATGCAATTTACCGTAATTTCCAACTATTAAGCGCACCTGAATATAAGCCGCACCCGCTAATTTAAAAAAGAAAACATGTTTTGTACATATATAGGCCGCACTATAAGCCGCAGGTGTCCACGTTGTAACTGTCACGATTCGTGACGTAAACGAAG
>JAOUWY010000038.1:9029017-9039508 GCA_025728095.1 Prietella phreatophila
CCCAGGAAGCATCGGGCACAAGGCGGGGTACACCCTGGACAGGGTGCCAGTCCATCGCAGGGCAAAATCACATACACTACAGACACTTTAGACACGCCAATCAGCCTACCATGCATGTCTTTATACTAGGGGAGGAAACTGGAGTACCCCAAGGAAACCCCCGCAGCACGGTGAGAACATGCAAACTCTGCACACACTGCCCCGGCAGGACTCCAACCTCAGACCCAGTAGGTATGAGGCGAACGTGCTAACCACGAAGCCACCATATACCCCGAGGAAATGTACCATTTTATGGGGAAAAAAATAAGGTAATTTTCAATTTGATGGCTGCAACATGTTTTGCAGGCTCGAAAAGTATTACTAAATTGTTACTAAAAAGAAACAGCTGGAGCAACATTTTGCAACTAATTAGGCTAATTGGCAAGAGGTCAGTAATATGATTCTGTATAAAAAGAGTATCTTAGATAGGCAGAGTCCTTCAGAATTAAATATGGGATTGAATCTGGATAGAAGCATATGTTACTCTAAAACCTGTATATACTTTTCAGCATTGATGGTGCCTTTCCAGATGTGCAAGCTGCCCATTCCATAAGCACCAATATGCCCCCACACCATCAGAGATGCAGGCTTTTAGACTTAGCACTGATAAAATGCCAGATGGTCTCTCTCTTCTTTAGTCCTCTTTAGTTTAGAGGATGCAGTGTCCATGGTTTCCAAAAAGAATGTCAAATTTCGATTTGTCTGACCACAGAACAGTTTTCCCTTTGCCTAAGTCCATTTTAAATGAGCTTTGGCCCATAGAAGATGGTGGTGTTTCTGGATTATGTTCACATATAACTTTGTCTTTGCATGATAGAGCTTTAACGAGCATTTGTGAATGGCACGGCGAGCCGTGTTCACAGACAATGAGTTCTGGAGGAGTTTCTGAGCCCATGCCATGATTTCCATTACAGAATTATGCCTGTTTTTAATGCAGTGCTGCCTGAGGGCCCGAAGATCACGGGCATGCAATATTGATTTTCACCCTTGTCCCTTGTGTACAGAGATTTTTCCAGAGTCTCTGAATCTTTTGATATTATGTACTGTAGATGATGAGATATTCGTAGTCATAAAGGTTATAATATGACCTATGAATACAGTACCATAGCGTTCTCAATTTTGGACCTATGGGCTGTTCTCATCTGCATGTTTGCATCATGGATCCACATGGAAAAGAATTGCCAGAGGAATTGAAAAATCTGACTGTGAGACTTCACAAAGATGCTAGAGGATACAGGAAGATCTGTGTTCCCAACTAGAAATCAGCTGAAACACAGTTGCAGCAGTAATCAGGAGGTGTAGAACAGGCTATAATACCACTACTCAGAGCCATGGTGGCCATGGACTGTCACGATTTGCACATTCTAGCTCTGAAAAACAGGTGGACAAGTGCATCAGACTTGGCACAGGGGCTATCAGTGGAAATCAGAGTTTCTGTGACAGTTCCAACAGTGTGAGGGACCTTGCATTATATCAATCTCTATGGATGGCATCCAAGAACAAAAAAACTTGCTTGCTCTTTGGCACAAGACTGCAAGATTAAACTTTGCTAAACAACATGAAAAGAAGATTGGTGGATATTGGGAGCACATTCTTTGGTCAGATGAGACCAAGATCAATTTGTTTGGCTCAGATGGGGTCCAGCATGTTTGATGTGAACCTGGCAAGGACCACCACAGTGAATGCATAGTCCTCAAAGCGAAGCATAGAGGTGGGAGTATGATGATATGTTGCTGCATGAGTGCAAAAGGTGTTTGGGGAGCTGACATATATAGATGACACCATGAATGCCTGTGGATGTACTAAAACTCTGGCTGACAAGATGACTCTCAGTCTCCAGAAGCCTGGCAGAAGATGACTATTCCAGCAGGATAATGATCCAAAGCACACTGCCAAAATCACACAAGAGTTTCTAAAACAGAAAATGGTGAAACCTATGACCTGGCCAAGTATGATGCCTGACTTGAATCCAATAGAACACTTTTGTGGTATTTTAAAGAAAAAGGTAGAGCAACACAGCCCCTCCAGCAAAGAGCAGCTGAAAAAAAAAAAGGCTCAGAGCAGAACATCTCTCCAGAAATTTGTGCAACACTGGTATCCTCCAATGCAAGGAGGATTGAGTCTGTCATACAAAGTATTGAAAAAATAAAAGATTTGAATCTTAGTAATGAATGGTGTGATTACTTTTTTTGGACAGTTCCTACTGTGGGGCATGTATTTGTAATAAAGACAATCTAAACTGTTAGTTTTTAATTTTACATAAGAGCAAACACCCTACTGTTCAAAAAGTAATGCAGTTTCTGTAAGGTGACATAGGTGGGACAGTGAATTTTTAATCATTTGACATTTAAGTGATATTTTAATTTTGTTTACCTTTGTTAGTATAAAAAGAAAAAAACTGTCAATGTTTACTGCTGTGTGATGCTCAATTTTTTTTTTTTCTTCTCAATGAAATATTTGGGAAAGGAAAGGGAGGAGAGAGGAGGAAAGGTAATGTTCAGCAGACATGTTCAGCAGAAATGTGCTGTAGAAATTTTCAGCAGAAATGTTCAATAAAAAGGAAACTGGTAAAAAAAAAAAAAAAACTTCTTTGAGACAATAGCTATTGTATACAAATAAAATTGAATTGAAATTGAAAAAAAAATTGCAAATGATGAAACCAAAACTATATACATTTTGTTGGTACCAAAAGTAACTAATTAATCCACATGGTCAGAAATTAATGAAAGAGCATGCAAATGGATGTCTATTAGCTTAAATTGATTGTTTTTGATGAACATTGAGTAATGTAACAGTAATCTAGCATTCCTATAAGGACAGAAACAGAAATGTGAAATAATCTTTGGAATAATAGCACAATAATGTACAATGAGTACATTTGGTATGCTAATTGAGTAAACACATAATTATTACTGTGCTTACTATTCCCAGTAGGGATTTTAAATTAAATTAAAGGCAGGCTTTATTATCACACATACAAATAGGTTACAGTGAAATAAATTTCTTCACATATCCTAGTTTGTTAGGGAACTGGGGTCAGAGTGCCATTTTAGCCATGACACAGTGCCCTTGCTCAAGGGCTTGCTGAAGGGCTCAACAGAGTCTCAGCTTGCTGTTGATTTGAACCCATGACATTCGGATCAGTATGCCAGAACTATAACCACCAGAATTTCATACATGTATGCAATTTTTATAGCATAATCCACACATTATTTTTTAGCTTGAATTTATCTCATTATCAAACATTACCATGAATCCTCTAAGGGAGAAAAAAATAAAACAGACAAAAATGCACAACTCTCTAAAGTAGTCTTATCTCCTGTTTCATGCACGTGATAAAAATTTAACAGCCAACCCTGACAATTCCTTCCTTTCACCACCAGAGGTCATTATCTCCTGAATACTGATTATGTTTGCAGTTTCTAATTTTTTACCTCGCATGTCCTTTCTGTCTTAGGACTGCATTTCTGTTCACAGAGACTTCCTCTAGAACTGAAGAGCAGTGGTGTATTCTGGGCCATACGTAAGTATTTACCGTATGTTTACTTTTCCCCCAGTATTAGTTTATACCCTTGGTATGCCCACTTGTTTAGGTTTTTTTTGTGAAACCCGCGATTCTTTGTTGCATTTGTTGCATTTTTATCTTTATTCCACCCTTCCCCACACCTGACAACTGCAGTCAATCATAAAAGATAAGATAAAACTTGGACAATGGGACAGAAGTTCATCCAAACCTCTGGTATTATATAGCCAGAGGCATTTCCTTCCAAACACATCAAATCAGAAAATTGCTCAGGATACTCATAAACTCCTTTTTACCTTTGTACTGTGTTGATTGTGTGAAAATTGCATGCTTAATGGATGTGGAACCTTTCCATATTCTTGAAATGTACATTGACTTCAGCACCTACATCATGTTTTGTCTTAAGTGCATTGTGAAATCATGTTTAGAACTTTAAAGTAACTTCCACAAATATACAACACCCTTGTTACATGAACATGCAAAACATTTTAAATATTGGATTGCAGCCATATAGACGGAATGATATGAAACAACCTACAACTGAACTGGCCTGCTGCGAAGCTCAAAACTCTATCCCATACAAGTATGTATTTCTCTCCTTCAACTAATTGAACACTTAACTATGTGTTACTTTCACGATGGCTGTCTCCATTTTAGCTTTGACAGACTCCATGGTTATAGTAAACCACATCAGAAAGAACCACAAATGTTCAGCTCACCCATTCTCGTATGTTAAGTGTATTAAGTCACTATCCAGTCTACCCATTAGTGAGGTCTAAGAAATTTTACTCTCATCATGAATCTCAGTATTCTTTAATGTAATCCCTCTCCTTAAATTGATTATAACTTGGGGAAAGTATTCTAGGAAATTGGCCTTAGATCAGTAGGTCTCGGCTGGTGTCATTTTAGTCTGCTGTCTCATGGAATGATATAGCATACTAACATTTGGAAATGCTGAAATCTCTGACACATAAATCTCACTTCAATATTAAGACTTTATTTATTTGTTGTTTCTTTGTTTTTAACAAATTATGTTGTAAATAAAAACAGTCTATTAACTTGCATTTCCATCTTGGTACTATGCTATGACCTGCCTCTTGGTTTTACATTCCTTAGAGCAGGGGAGTCAAACATCCAGCCCACAGACAGGGTCAGCACAATGATGCTTCTAATTCGGCTCACCAAATGAATCAAGCTCTGACAAAATGTACTAATGAAAGGTAATACTTCATTAGCAACCTAGAAATTTGGCATACAATCGTATCAAAAGTATATATAAAAAAATCAAAAGTCCATTTCAGTTCCAGGTTCTAACATCACAAAATCTGGTCGAGTATAAACCATTATAAGAGACACTAGTTTTGTAGGTGATATATGTTCAATCCATTTGCTCATTGATACCCCTGTCTTAGATCACTGTAGGAACTTTGCCAGTAATATAGCCCCTAAAATATGTCTTTCACCCAAAAACCATACTAAGAAAGCAGGACCCTGGATATTAATACCGTGGTATTAGAGTAAATTGTCAGGAGGGTGAGCCCATGGAGGCGGATACAAATGTAGAACTTCTTTATTTTAAAAAAACAGAACACAGGGAACAGACACAAGGAACTGGGAACAACAGAAAACCAGGGAACCAGTCAGAAAGGCGTATGTGTCGGCAGGCCAGGCTTTTGGGGCTTTGCATACTATGGCTTTGCTTCAAGCTTATCAAGCTGACCTGCTAAAAGAGCTTGATAGTGGCGAGGGTATTGCTTGTGAGGCGGTTGTGGAGCTCTGCCGAACCACAGATTTGTCTCTCTGTGCCACGAAGCAGACGACCAGTGCCATCAGCCATTTTAGCTGCTTTAGTGGTCGCGGAGAGGCATCTGCGGCTTAATTTGTCAGAAAGAAAAATTTTATTGACTGTCCCAGTTTCTCCTGCTGGCTTGTTAGGAGATGCAGTAAATACGTGGATAGGTTTCAGGAGGTGAAAAAACAGTCAGAGGCATACAATGAATTCCTCCCTCACCGCTTTGAGCAATTAATTTCTCCCTTACTGCTTTGAGCACTGATAGGGAGGAACAGAAAGCTAGTGTGGCAGTAGCCAGTTCTCCAGAGGCGCAAGAATGGATCTGAGGACCGTACTAAGCGCTAGGAAGAAGTTGTCCCGAGGGGCTAATAAAGTGGGGTATCGGGGACTTTGAGGTTGTGCTTGCCCCCAGTGTTTTTGTAGGGCATCATCTATTCAATGATCTCTCATGTTCTTATGTTGGATAAATTACTCAAAAAAGTAATCCACAGATTACTAATTACTACTTTAAAACTGTAATCTGATTACATTAATGATCACTACATGTAAAAAGTAATCAGATTACTAATTACTTCACTTTCACATTACTTAATTACTTCACTTTCAAACCTACAAAAATACACTACAAAGTGAAACTCATAGTTCTTTCAGTAATTTTAGCTCACATGATCAGAAAAAGTACCACCAGACTAATAAAATATAAAACTTTTCTAACTTGGTTAGTTTAGTGTCCGTAGCCAAGTGGAGGCACAGCTAAGCTATCATTGTATGAGTTTAGCTGCTACAGTGCAATGCAAAGTACATTATATTTCCTTATGCTCTGCTCATATCATGTTTTCATAAACTGGAACTTATTTGTAGACATTTACACACCTTGTTTTCCTTCTCGGCTTCAGATGATGTTAGTGATTTAGTTTCAACCCATTTACTGGTTTAAAAAAAATCATATATAATAAAAATATATCTATTTTTCCCCTCACACGTACTGACTGTAAGCTAGTATTTGGCAGAATTTAGACCTGTCAGCCAATAAGACACGAGTGTTTCCATGTATTTTCCTATAACCCCTGTCTGATTTGTCCCGCCTCTGTACACTGAAGATATAAAATTACAGGAAGTCAGTGTTCAGTTACGTAGTGACAAACTCTCTCCAAGTGGAGAATTGTTTGGGGCTAAAGAAAAAATCCATCCATCCATCTTCTACTGCTTACTCCTTCTTCAGGGTCACGGGGGAACCTGGAGCCAATCCCAGGGAGCATCGGGCAGAAGGCGGGGTACACCCTGGACAGGGTGAAAGAAAAAATCTTCGAGGTAAAATGTGATTTATTTTAAAATGCATTTTACTTAATATTGTTTTCTTAACAATAAATGTATAATGCAAGTAACGTAATTTTATTGACATCAGTAAATATAATCAAATTACATCAATTTAAAATGTAATGCAATACATTATTGTTATCAGAAAAAATTATAATTAGATTACAGTAACGTGTTAATTTGTTACTTCGAGGAAATTGTTTTTTCTCATATTTTAAAAGGAGGTAATTATTATCACGAGGAAGTTGTATGCTCTATTACACATCACGATTCGAGTAGCGTAGTGGGATCCAGTTACTACCATGATAGTGCTGTGGATTCTACAAATGCTTCCAATTCGCCCATGGTATGCTCCAAATACATGTCGATACAGTTTGTGGTGCGACTAGCGTCAGTTAGACCCTGTCACTGAGGTGCAGGGAATATGAGACGTTTCAGGCAGACTGGGGGTGTGGCTACTTATATGTATGCTTAGTGCTGAGGTTTGTCCATGGTGAAGTGTATTTTCTTTGTGCTACGATTAGCATTAGTTAAACCCATTAACAGGTGATGGGTTTTTTCACAAATGCTTCTCAGCAGAATTTATGTTATATAGTTGCCGTTTAGGTGGTCATATGCTCCTTAAGGGGCAAAGGGGATGAGGGAATTTAGCTGGCTTAGATTGTGTTATTTAAACCGTGCTCTCTTAGGTGCAGTTTCTAGATGTTTTATAGAGGTTGGACACTGTTATCTAACGTCGCTTTTTTCCACATCAACATTTCCCCCCTGCTCCTTAGATGAGGCTGTTGAGGTGGTTATGAGTCCATAATATTTCTGAGGGAATACATTTCTCATTTAAGGGGAAAGTTCCTACCATAGGAGCCGTATTTTTGGTCGCCAGAGGTGTACTAAAATTAATGGATGGGATTGATCCAGCCCAAGGCTTCTGGGTGCAGCTGAGCTTAGATTGTTGTACCAGAAACCGAGCTCATCATACATGCGGTTTCAGTATGTTATGCACATTCTATCATATTGTACATTCAATTCGAGTACTGAGTTCCCACGATCTAAATGTTGCATACTCCCCCATACTCCCCGCTTTTCTTCACTCAAGTCTGTTAGGGCTTGTAGGCTATTTCTAAGGAAATATTTTTCTCTTATCTAAAGGGGGAATATTTCTGAAGACAGACATCCTAATGAGGTAGTAGCTGAGGCCTGTTGAATGGAATGTTTCAGGCCACCCCTCTTTCCTAACAGCTCTGTTTTCAGAACAGCGGGTGTGTTAAAATCACTAAAGTCTGCTGCTGCTTTGACCAACTCCAAGTATGGTTTTCAGACATCATAGCCCAGTCAAGTCAGTCTAGGCTATATATACCCTGAGGGGTACTAACTTCTAGGTGTCTCTCAACTGAGGTTGGGAGACCATTTCAATACTAGAACTTTATCCACAAGGAAGTGCATACTCTAATACTCGTCCATTGCTTTGTGTTATAAATATTGCCAGTAGAACTAATAATTGAGGTGCTGGGATTCCATAGGGGTGCATTCAAGCAGACTTACCGGTAGGTGTTTACACTCAAGGGTGTGGCTTCCTCTAAGGCATTATCTGAGGGTATGCTGTAAGACAAAACATTCTATGTTTGTTCAAGAAGTGTTTCTAGGCGTGTTTCTATACTTCACAGACATTTTTTGACAGACATGTTTCAGTATGACATAATGGGTATTCTCATTCCAGAGGTGTCAAGCGTGACACAAAATAGAGTTGCCTTGGAAAGGGAATGTCCATGTTATGTATGTAACCCTGTGACCTGAGAAGGGAGAGACGTTGCGTCTATACTTTGCCATGCCTGCAAATTGCGTCTTCCTTCAAACTAATGGAAACTGAATGACGTTGTTTGTAGGTGCCTTATACAGTTTTCATGATGTGTTTCTACTTCGTCACCTGACTGAAGCAGGCCAATCAGATTGGCATGATTTCACACATATTCAGTTCCCAAAACATCAAGCGTGATGCAACATCTTGTTCCCTTCTCAGGGAACAGGGACACATACATGACCCAGATGTTTTGCAAGGACAGTCAGGGTGGAATTGCCCATGGGGGCCATGACATGACAGTTTATTTAAAAAAAAACTCAAACTTTCTGACTGCCAGATACCTGGGGTGTTCATAAATGGCCCTAAAATAAACATCTTCATCTTTTAAGATTACTTGAAGTTATTTGACGAATATCCCAGGAGACTGCTCTCCCATCATGCTTTGAGCTTTATAGCAACCCTGGATCTTTGAGCATGCTTAACTAAAACTGAAAGTGATATATGCTGCATCATGCATCTCTTTCCATGGTCCCATATCTTGATCTGGATGTAGATGTAGTGTGCTTATAAGATGAGCTTGTGGTGAAGATGTAATAGCAAAGTGTGTTCTGAAAATCCTTGAAGTAAACATGATGGATTAGCACTGGAAGGAGGAATTGGATGAACTGTCCAGAGCTGCACCTTTTCAGCATGTGGTTGCCAGACTGCATATATATATATAGAGCTTGGAAGAGCAGTAACTGTTTACTGCAGGTTGAATAGTGGTGCCTTGTGAAGATATCAAATGGAGATATTGGCACAGTGACTGGAAAACTTTTCAACTTGTGTTGATTTTTGAGGTAGGCAGGACATTTAGTATGATTGGAAGTGCTTGCATTTAGTGCAGTCAGCATGAAGCCCCCTCATGCAGAAAATTCATTGCTAGTGGAAAAAGAAAGAAATTGGACTTCATAGGAAGTGAACTGGGAAGAAGGTGGAGATTTCCACAAAAGGTCTTTCTCCCAAACTTCAGTTATTTCATAACTCTGTATTATGGATTCAGTTCAGCGGTTGTACTGTTAACTGTACCTCCTTTTGACAGTGTAGCCATCCATTAACCAATGAGAGTGGCTAGGAAAAAAATTAAAACCTTCTTATTTTTTATTTTTTTGCCCCTATCCTCAAACATTCTGACTCCACACCACTTTTCATTTTCAAAAGAAATACTTCTGAAATTGGAGTCAGGGATGTGTTTTTTCCCCTTCCCCTGAATGCAAAATTGTACCTGCTACTAGCAGAAATCTACTTGCACAGCAGTAAGACTTCAAGAACAACAAAAACATTGGCTATTGAAGTGGTATAAACTGATGGGGCACTGGTTAGTGGGAGCTTTACGCACTTTTCTGATTCCCCAGTTATAGCAAATTGGAATACTAAATCAGCCAAACTCATATGTCCATAGTAGCAATTGTGGGTTTGTTTTATTTATTTGATATAATTGTACTCCAACATATATACCTGGGTTCAAGGACACCAAAACTGATATGATCTGTAGGATTCATCGATTGGACTCATGAGTTTATATGAAAACATTGTTTTTGCAACTGGAATTCACCACTGCCACAGTACTTTTGGACAATATGAAACTGACACTTAGGGCAACAGAAAGACGGATAGATAAATAGGTAGATGGATTGATTGATCTTTAACCCCAAGGTGAAATTTGGGTGGTACAGCAACAAAGAACATTGAATTGATGGACAAGGCAAAGTTATAACTTTCAACATCTATTAACAATTAACATAGTGCAAATATACATGATTGTTAAGGTGCTAAAATCCAATATAATATGGTGCAGAAGGGCAGCATTAGAATAACAGAACAGATACAAAACTACAACAACGTGCAGAATAACAGCAGCAAACATTCACATCAACCACCACAAGCAATTCTGATCCTATGTATTCATTGGGTGTGTGTGTGTGTGTGTGTGTGTGTGTGTGTGTGTGTGTGTGTGTGTGTGTGTGTGTGTGTGTGTGTGTGTGT
>JAOUWY010000038.1:9055071-9066369 GCA_025728095.1 Prietella phreatophila
GTGTGTGTGTGTGTGTGTGTGTGTGTGTGTGTGTGTGTGTGTGTGTGTGTGTGTGTGTGTGTGTGTGTGTATGCTACCAATAGCTCCCATACGTGTTTGTATCTTCTTGGTACTACCTACTTTGTGTGACCATGTGTGTGTCTGTGAGAATGTGTGTATGTGAGAGGTCTTTTTTCCCCGTCTCTCTCTCCATAGTGTGAAATGTAAACAAAAATTGATTCAACCTGGCCAGACATGATCCAGAAGCTAAAAGGTCATGGAGTGAACTACGAGAGCAGGGTATGACAAATTCTCAAGGTCAGAACGTGTAAATCCACAGGGTAGCCCAAATGCACAATACACACATTTCCACAAAAACATTCCCTGCAGTCAGAGAGGCACCATTAAAAATGAGGAATGGGCCTGGGGACAGCAGGATTGAGGTGACAGCTGCAGAAAGCTTTGGAGAGCTTTGGGTTATTGCAATGCTCTGACCCACTTTAGCAAGTGCACTCCAGCTCAAGGATGTAAGTTTTACAGATGACATTAGACTTCAAAAGTGTGTCCAGATCAAAAAACTAATTGTTTATTTTCAGTACTTATAACAAACAAATACATTTTGCCATATATTTCTAAGTTTATCAGTAAAAAACTACAAAGATGGATGCAGTTGCAATTAAAGCTTTATTAAAAGACAGGCAGAGAAATTTAAAATGTAGGTGTGGGTCAGGCAATGTACATACAGGCAAAACCAGAATTACAAAACCCAAGGATAAAAGCCGGACTAAAAACCTTGAAACATAGCCAAAGAACGTAAGGCTCAGTACAGCTCAGGTGGCAGACACTGAAGCACAATACTCCACAAAGGACAAAGACACACAGTGGTTAAAACATACAAACAAATTGAAAGGGTTACACAAACAGCGGAGACAATGAGGAAACATAAGGGAAACAACCAATTACAATACAGGGGCAGAGACAAGACAGAACCCATAAAAAAACACGTGACAAAAGATGACAACCCAGAAGTACGCACTGTACCAGTTTGGGCAGTTCATGTGTGCTGCAAGCGCCGGCATTCAGAACCTGGGGAAATCCATGACACCTCTTTGATTCATGTGCGTCAACCACGAATACAGCTGAAAAAGTCTCATTTACCAACAAACATTGTGAAAGGTCATGCAAAACATTTTTGAGCAACTGCAATTTTGCCAAGTTTTCCACAAAAATTCTGTAAATTGCATCGCAAATTTTTAAAAATGCCACAGCAAAACTAAGGGACAGGCAGGAAAAAGCTCTGAAACAGTTTGTTGGAAAACTGACAAACATGGGATTCTAAGTCTAAAAATTTGGGACAGAAAGACTGTAGATATATAGAAAGTGTTTTGCAGACATTCCCATGATATAAATTTTGAGAACTCCTGATATGTGGGCATCTCAGTAGACTGCAGTAGATTATGACTAAGTTGAGGCTTAATGAACAAACAGAAATGAAATTCTGACAGTTATATATTCTGAGACAGTAACTGTGGATACTAGATGGACAAGTTCTGTTTTTAAAAAAGAAACCTCTCACTTCATCCGTTCACTTCATTCAAAATACTCCTTATCAGTTACAAAGTACTCAATATTCTTTATTTTCTGCATAGCAGTGTGAATTTTTTCATTCAAACCCTCCTACTTGCACTCTCATCTCCTCTGACACCAGTCTTGGCTACCATCCTTCATACCCAGCTGTCCTCCATGCATTGCAGGATTTTCTTCGCTGTAGCTCCAAAACATCGAATTCACTCACCCAAGACAGTGCCTGCAACAACCCAACATTTTTCATAGCTCAGTTAAAAAAAAAATGCTTTACATCATACTACAGCAATTTCACCCCAAACTGTCTCCCGTAGTCATCGGTGTTGGCATAAATCAAATACTGTGCATTGTTTCATCCACTTTATTCAGACTGAGCAACCTGGCTATACTGTGGTATTCATAGTTCTTTGGTGTATTAAAAGTGCCAAAAACAGGTATAATAATAATAATAATAATAATAATAATAATGATCATTATTATTATTATTATACCTGTTTTTGGCATTTTTATTATACCATGATTTTAAATGAACTCCAGTAAAACAACACTACATGGGTACCACTGCTTGTTACCATCTCATTATTGATCTGAATAAATGCAGATAGCTTACAACACGGTTGTAAATGGATTTTTTAAAGAAGTGCAGCACCGCTACACAATTACAGTTAATTAATGTAAGGCTTTTGTAATTAGCTAATGGTCTAAGGGTGCAGCAAAAGCTTTCCTGTTATTCATATGCCTATTTCATCAAAATGGTGTGAGTCAAACACTAGAGAAATACAGAACAGAAGGCATTCTACTCTGATGAATCACAACATTTCATAATTGCATTCACACGCTCGCAATTATACATTTCAATCATAGTCTCAATCATAATCATAATCACAATGTGCATTTATAATTTCTTTCACACTGGCGCAAAACTGCTATCCACTACGTGCACCAGCAGCATTTGTGCTACCTCTTAAAGGTTTATAATTTATAAATTTTTAGGCTAAAATACAAACTTCAAGCATACTTGTGGAGGTCTGATTGTTGGTGTACAGGTAAACAGTATTGTATGCTAGGGTATAGTGACAGGAATATTAATGTGTACATATGCTACTATTCCACAGATTACATTTAGCAAAACACATGACTGTAGTTGTTAATATTTAGATTAGTTAAAATTATGTTGACACAATTTTATCAACATGCTCTCACCGTTTACTCTTTGAAAATCCCCTTTCTATACTGTCTGTTAATTGGATAGTTGGATTGGCGACTAGATATGAATGAGTGAATGTGTGTCCATGGTGCGCTGCAATGTCCCATCCAGCATGTATTCCCAATTTACACCCAGTGTACCTAGGATAGACTCTGGATCCACAATAAACCTTACCAGACTAAAGCAGTTACTAAATAAGAAAAAAAATACGTTCTCCATTCTCTATTTTATAGGTGATTCCAACACTTTACTAAGTGATGTTTTTTATATGAGTTGTTTGAGGGGGAAGAACTTTCCTGAAGGGCATTACAATTTGATGTATGATCCTACTTTAAATGGTACACTCTTTAAAACAAGGCTAATCAAATTATAAAAGATTCCTAGCTTTATAGACTAATCCAGTGTAAAAGAGAAACCCTCTGCATTATGATCCTGCATAGAACCTTTAAGATTTCCCCTAGTGGAAAGAAATATATAACTTTCTAGACATATTCTTGTTCCTCTAAGTGTGTAAAAATAAAGTGAAATGTAATTGAGAGTAATGAACTTATGCTTATCTCATGGGTAATATGGCAGTGTGCACAGATGCAGCGGCTCTATGCTCTCATCTATATAATAAACTCAGAATACTGTTGTCTTCTGATAATAACAAAGACATGGTTACATCCACTTATTCCAGATGTAGCCACTTAGCTAGAGGACCATACAGTTCAATTCAATTAAATTTTAGTTGCATAGCGCTTTTAACAATGGACATTGTCTCAAAGCAGCTTTACAGAAACATATAAACAGAGGATACAGATTTTAAGTGTGTTAATTTATCCCTATTGAGCAAGCCAGTGGCACCGGTGACAAGGGAAAAACTCCCTAAGATGAAATGAGGAAGAAACCTTGAGAGGAACCAGATACAGAAGGGAACCCATCCACAAAATCCTCATGTCGGTAACAATGGATAATGTGAAAGTAATAGAAAGTTCTTTATGGTTTTTATATAAAGTCTGTTTATTGAACTAGTTCACTGTTCACTAAAGGAGACTTGAATGCAAAATCTTATGTGGTAATTGCACTCCTAATGCCATAGCAGCAACTGTAGACCCTTCAACCACAGCAAGAATGTCCATGTGGAATTGAGGTTTAAAACCATTTCCATGGTACTTCAAGCGGTAACATCCTAAACTGCTAATCCTAATCTCCTAAACATCCTAATCTCCAGGCTGTAGCCTCCAGTTGGTGAGGACTCAATCCAGAGGTAGGGCAGCAGAAGGGATGTTGCTGGGATAGAAACAAAGACTCTGGTAAGTGCAAGGGAGGGGGTGGGGGTTATGCATTTATGTACATAACAATTGGTCACTAATGCAAAAATCTTACCATTGTTATAGTCACAGCTGTTTATATTCCACCAGATGCTAATGCTAGCATAGCTTTAGGCTGCCTGCTCAGTGCTATAAATTCAGAAAACAGAGTATCTACCCTGAAGCATCCCATGTCATAGCATACAATCCCAGTATACACCCCCTTCAGGAGGGAAGCTCAACACACCATAAAGACTTTTAAAACATGGCCAGACGGAGCTTCTTCACATCTGCAGAACTGCTTTGAAAGGACAAACTGAAAGGACAAAGCCAGAAGGTTTCCATGCCAGAACTCCAAGAGGTGTACCACCAAAAGCACAAGAAAACTCAGTTTAAATCATATAAATAAGCCACAGATGTTTTGGGATTCGGTTCTGTGGAGCGATAGAACAAAACTGGAACTTTTCAGCACAATGGATCAGCGGTATGTCTTGAAGAATGAAGAAAGAATACTCTGTCCACAGTCAAGCATGGTGGTGTCTCGGTGATGCTCTGGGGCTGCTTTGCATCATCTGGCACCGGAAACCTGTAGCGTGTGGAAGGTGGGATGGATTAATTGAAGGAAATCCTAGGAGAAAATGGCGTCTGTGAGGAAGCTGAAGCTTGAGCGTCATTGGACCTTCCAATAGGACAATGATCCCAGGCATACCTCAAATTCCACCAAGGCTTGGTTGCAGAAGAAGTCCTAGAAGATTATACAGGGCTATCACAGTCACCTGACTTGAACCCCATAGAAAAAGTCGGTTGCAGCATGCAAACCCAAGAATATTACTGAACTGGAGGCCACTGCTCATGAGGAATGGGCTAAGATTCCTCAGAAATGTTGCCAGAAGCTATATATCATATGCAGAAGGTCAAAACAGCAAAAGGGTGCTCTACTAAGTACTAAAGATGTTTGCCAAGAAGGGGTTGTATGATTTTGAGACTGGAGAAGTCATTAGAAATTGCATTTTCTGTTGAATTTGGGGAAACCATTTGAAAACCATTCGTTGTGTTGAACTATTTCAATTGCTTTTGTTTGATTTGTTCATTGCAAACCACTGAAAGTCTGTACATTTACACAATAAACATAATTTGCAATTGGGTTGAATAATTTTTATTGCAACTGTATGTGAGGATGCTCTTCATAGACTTCAGCCCTGCCTTTAACATAGCCATCCCGGGCAGACTGCTGACTAAATTTGCTGACTTAGGATTTTCTCAGTACACTTGTCACTGGATGTTCTGCATCTTTGTGTGGTATGGCAATTGCTCAGTAGCAGATCGGTACAGCCTAGAAGGGGCTATTACCCTCCCTAGAGGACTTATTCAGCTCTTGCTTCCTCAGTAGCGCAGCCTCTGGTAGATGCTTCAGGTCCACTGTATCATGGACAAATAGACTCAAGAACAGTGACATACTGTAGACTTTTGGACCTGCATGAATATCAGTACCACAAAACTTGTAGTTACATTCACAGAATACCGCATAGATGTTACATTTCAACTGCACTTTGAAGGGATATATTCTTAACTGCACTACTTGTACATAGAGCCACTGCAATTCAGTGATGTGCAATATTCTGATGTACAATACTTCATGTCAGATGTTAAAAAGTTAGGTATTTTCCTACTTTAAAAAAGTACATTTTCCATACTTACTTGTATACCAGCATTTGTATTATTTTATTTCATTTACTTAGCTTTTTCTTTCTTTTATTTATTTTATTTCTTACTACTGATTTTATTTTCATGCATCTACTGTATGTCTTCTGTAAAGCACTTTATAAACATTGTTTATATAAATAAAGCTTTTTACTTATTTACTTACTTGTGGGTGTTTTTTCCCCTTTTTTTCTCAGTTATATGTGAATGCACCACAAGGATTGCTACTTAATTCTGTTGCATTTGGTGCAACGACAAGAAATGAATTGATTGTGATTGATTGATATTTCAAAAATAAATATCCACTATTGGTTCTGTACAGACAACAAATCTACAGTGCTATGAAAAAAGTATGATTTATGATTTCTTCAGTTTTTGTATCTCTCATACTAGAACATCAAATGAAATACAACATAATACAAAGGCAACCTGATTATAGCATCCATCCATTGATCTTCTACTGCTTATTCCTTCTTCAGGGTCACGGGGAACCTGGAGCCTATCCCAGGAGACATCGGGCACCAGGCAGTGTACACCCTGAACAGGGTGCTAGTCCATCACAGGGCACAATCACACACACACTTGCACACCCATTCATACACTACAGACAATTTAGACATGCCAATCCACCTAGCATGCATGTCTTTGGACTGGGGGAGGAAACCGGAGTACCCAGAGGAAACCCTCGGAGAACATGCAAACTCCGCACACACATGGCCCTGGAGGGAATCGAATCCCGGACCCTGGAGGTGTGAGGTGAACGTTCTAACCACTAAGCCACCGTGTGCCCCTCTGATTATACATTCAATACAATTTTGAGTTTTTTTATTGAAGCAAAAAAAGTTGTCCAACAGCTATCAACCTAGTGAAAATCTAATTGCTCCCTTAAACTTAAAATCTGGTTGTTCCACCTTCAGCAACAATAACTGCAACTAAATACTTCTGATAACTGGAGATTGGTCTTTCACTTACTTCTAGGACTAGGACTTACTCCTATGCTTTGCACAGGACTTACTCCTATGCGTTGTCTTGTTGTGTAATCCAGTTGTGAGTTTCAACTTAGGGACTGAAGACTGGATATTCTCTTTTAGGATTTTTTGGTAGAGAGCAGAATTCATATTCCCCTCAATTATTGCAAGTTGCCCAGGCCCTGAAGCAGCAACGCATGCCCACACCATCAAACTTCCACCACCATGCATGTAGATATGATGTACATACATGTAGGTATGATGTACATTTTGTGGAATTCAATGTTTGGTTTATGCCAGATGTACGGGAACCCTTGTCTTCCAAACAGTTTCACTTTCGAATCAACAATCTACAGAGCAATCTCCCAAAAGGTTTGAGGATCTTTCTTATCTTTCTCATAATTTCTGTAATTTCTTTCAATTTTGGCATAATGTGTCACTGGGTAAAACGTTTTAACCAACTTCATGCTGTTGAAAAGGTTCTATTGAAGTGCAGATTTGATTGAACATGATTTTCAGTAATCAGGCCTGGTTGCCTGTAGTCCAGCTGAACTACATTATGAATGCAGTTTCATAGATTAGGGGAATTGGTAACTACGGGGGCAAATACATTTTCACACAGGCCCAGTTGGTATTGGATACATTTTTTGGATAAATTTAGTATGAGATATACCATAAACAGTAGAAACTCAATGTGCTGCACATGGAGTTATAAAAATTAGCACACACATACAGTTAAGAATACAATAACCATTTGAAACAGACAAAGACAAAATAAAATAAATTGACACAGTACAATATATAATGCATTAATTAAAATCCAGCGAAAATAAATATGTTTTTAAGGCCCCCTGAAAAGACACTAGTGACAGATGATTTTATGGCCAACAGAAGCTCGTTTCAAAGCTCTATCACCTTGAGATTTAAGGTGAGATCGAAGAACCGACAGACACAGCTGAACTACAGAGCGAAGAGACCTTGAAGGTTGATACAGTCTTATTAAGTCTGAGATATACTCTGGTGGTAGACCATGAAGAGACTTAAATACATATGGCAACACTTTATACTGGATGCTGTAGGAAATCAGCAACCAATGAGAGAAATCAATACTGGGGTAATATGGTCTCTTTTCCTGGTGCCAGTTAAAAGCATAGCAGTTAAATTTGGGCCAGCTGCAGGCAGTAGAGTCCATACTCACACTTAGATACAAAACATTACAGTAGTGAAAATGAAAAGACACAAAGGCACGCACAATCTTCTCCAAATCATCAAAAGAGAGGATGGACTTAAACTTTGCTATACAACAGCGTTTATTTGGTGAACAAACCTGAGCTCAGTGTCAAAAATAACACCCAGGTTTTTGACACAGGAGTTTTTTCCGCTGAAAAAAACGACGAATTGTCATTTAAATCCACCTCACATCCCCTTTGACCTAAAAGAATAAACTCTCACTTATCCTTGTTTAATTGGAGAAAGTTTGCCAACCAACACTTTAATAGGAAAGTAAAGTTGAGAATCATCAGCATACAGATGGTAGTATATGCCATGCTTATCAATTATCTTTCCTAATAGAAGTATATAAAGGGAAAACAAAACATGTCCGAAGGTGAAGCCCTGAGGAAGCCCACACATCGATGGAACACACATTGATAGACCAACCAATGCAGTACAGACTCTAAACAAACTGAAATGGTTCTACTCTTAAGATATGAGGTAACCCAATCCAAGGCTAATCCCTGAATACTAACCTGCTCTCTTAGGCGATCAATGAGAATGTTTGACTATATCGAAAGCGGTGCTAAGAAGAGCAACAGGACTACCAGAATACACAACTAATAAGATATAATTTAAAACAATCAACTCAGTACTATGACCGGCTCTGAAACTTGACTGAAATTTATAGAGTATGTTGTTACTAGCTAAAAGTTATTTAGTTGTACAAGCACAGTTTCCTCTAATAATTTTGAAATAAAAGATCATTTTGATATATGACAAAAGTGGTTCAGATCAGACGAATCAAGATTTGCTTTCTTAAGAAGAGACTGAATGATAGCATGTTTGAAGCAGTTAGGAACAATACCAGTGGACAGGCTACCATTGACGATCAATAACACAGTTGGACCAATTGAGTCCACCACCTACTTAAACAAAGCGGGTGGAATCACATCACATGAAGAACCAGTAGGCTTCATATAAGAAATTGCATGTTTGAGTTGAGACAGGGACACAGCTAAATAATAGCTAATTAATAGCTAATTTTCTGAAGGTGTGCTGTGGTATCTGGCACTGAAACATAGCAGCAGATAATTTAAGTCCTGTAAATTGAGAGGTAGGGCCTCCATAGATCGGACTTGTCCAGCGCATCCCACCGATGCTCAACTGGATTGAGATCTGGGAGGATTTGGAGGCCAAGTCAACACCTTGAACTCTTTATCATGTTGCTCAACCCGTTCATGAACAATTTTTGCAGTGTGGCAGGATGCATTATCCTGCTGAAAGAGGCCACTGCCATTAGGGAATTCTGTTCCCATGAAGCACTGTACTTGGTCTGCAACAATGTTTAGGTAGGTGGTATGTGTCAGAGTAACATCCACATGAATGCCAGGGTCCAAGGTTTCCCAGCAGAACATTGCCAAGAGCATCACACTGCCTTTGCCGGCTTGTCTTCTTCCCATAGTGTATCCTGGTGCCATCTCTTCCCCAGCTAAGTCGAGCACCTGGCCATACACATGATGACAGATAAAACATGATTCATCAGACCATTCCACCTTCTTCCATTACTTCATGGTCCAGATCTGCTGATCATGTGCCTATTGTAGGCACTTTAGGTGGTGGACATGTGTCAGCATGGGCACCCTGACAGGTCTGCAGCTACACAGCCCCATACGCAGCAAGCTGTGATACACAGTGTGTGTTCTGACATTTGCAATTTGTGCTACAGTAGCTCTTCTGTGGGATTGGACCAGATGGGCTTGCCTTCGCTCCCCACACACATCAGTGAACTCTGGGTGCCCATGACTCTGTCACTGGTTCATTAGTTGACCTTTCTATAACACCTTTGGTAGGTTCTAACCACTGTATACTGGGAACATTCCAGAAGACCTGGCATTTTGTAGATGCTCTAACCCAGTCATCTAGTCATAACAATTTTGCCCTTGTCAAAGTTCCTTTAGCTTGCCCATTTTCCTTCTTCCAACACATCAAATTTGATGACCTGAATGTTCACTTACTTCACAGTATATCACACCCCATTGACAATCAGTGTTATTCACTTCCCTGTCAGTGATTTTAGTGTTAATGAAGGCACAATGCCAAATCTCGTCTGAGTAGAAAGCATAGACAATATGTGCTGGCTATTAATCTGCTTTTTCTGTCAAATGTACCAAAACTCAAGTTTCTGTCATTTCTTCATGTACTTTGATTAGATGATCTGTGCTTAGTCTAGGTCTAGTTTCTCCAAAGACTTTTACATGTATGATATTTCATATATGCTAGCTCACTGACTACTGCTCATGTGTTATGGATGTGTCAATGAAGCATGCTTAAATAAATCTTGGGGGAGTTTCACCAAGTGTATTCATTTGAAATGTCGGTCTCCAACAAGCTGTGGGAATTTGGGCTTGAAGGAATTCAGCCTCAGACTCTACTCCATACCATTCTGTATATTTTTACGACTGTTGGTTGTGCTGGTGTTCTTGGTTCCACATAAGCAAACAAATAAATAAATAAATCTCATTTAAGCAATTTATTAACAGCAACAAGACAATGTAGATACCAAAAATTGACCTTTGTTTTTATGTGCGTTGAAAGACATATTTATGACAGCTGGGGCTGCTAACCTCATACTGAACATTGCTTAAATCAATATCTTTTTCTTTTCTTTTTTTTTTGGAAACAAAAGTTCAAAACAAAAAAACTCTAACTCAAATCTGAATTTAAAGCCAAGTTTAATTTTATATATATATATATATAGATAGATAGATAGATAGATAGATAGATATAAAATTTATTTATTTATTTTTTTACCTAAACACCAATCTATACCATTAGCATCAACCATCCAGGAGAAATTAATGATTTGAAAAATCTCATGAGCGCAGTGGCACTTTTTTGCTGAAGCATCTTGCTGAAACTTTTTTTTTTAAGGCAAATTAGTTTTATTTATTATTTTAGCTAATAAAGATTCATTACTACTTTTATGCAAACTAGCATTTTGTAAATAACCTTCATTACACTCAGACCCAGGTCTTCAAAGATTTCAGATGCCGTTCTGCTACGAGACATAACAAGCATTGCACTACAATCGAATTTTCTCTCTACACTTAGAGATAGACAATAGAGGAAAAATGAGAGGGAGTGTACAGTCATATGTGTACATGTATGTATGATGTGAGAGCACACTGGGATGGAAATCTGGGTGGGGTGGGGTGTATTATTGATAACTCTAAAAATGACATAGGAGGGGGGTCTCTAAAACATCTCACTCAGACACACACACACACACACACACACACACACTCTCTCCTCCAGTCACTGTCCAGCTCGTCTCTTTGGGAGGGTCTTTTGT
>JAOUWY010000038.1:9166426-9177286 GCA_025728095.1 Prietella phreatophila
TCTCTCTCTCTCTGTCTCTCTCTCTCTCTCTCTCTCTCTCTCTCTCTCTCTCTCTCTCTCTCTCTCTCTCTCTCTGTTATTCTTAAATGAACTCCACCCACAGAGGATGACCACTCACCATAATTTATTGTATTGACCCCATGTCATGGTCATGTCTTTCAGTTTTCTGTTTGCGTTTTCAGTTTTCTGTGTATAGCTTGAGTACATTAAGCTCCACTCCAAAAAAATTGATTGACATGCAGCGGCCATATTGTTTACACATCTCAACATGTTTTTGATCATTACTGGAGTTCAGACATTACTGGGTAACACCAAAGATACAATACAATTCCTAAGACTAGTTCACAAGAGGATATTTAGCATATTATTCAAATTATCTCAAAATCGGAGTGGGTACAGCTAAATGGTTCACATGATATTAGCCACAATGTGACGATAGGGCTGCGCTTTAGGGCCACTTTCAGGTCGATCTGGTTGATTTCACTTGTCTGAGTAGTGGGAGGAACTATTACATACTGACCAATTTTACACGTCTGAAACATTTTTATATGTTGGTTGGACCCCACTTTCAGTTTTTTACACAGTTTTTTGTTTAGAAAATGTTCTAACTCATTGTTCTTGCTTTCACCAGTGGAGATCTCCATCTGCAGTTGAGAAAATGAGCAGCCATATCACAAAGAACTGTATTTATTTCTTTATTTATTTTTAATTTGTGAACATTGTCTGATAAAGCCGGATTGGTATTGGATTGGATTTGACATTTGAGTTTTCTGATATGATTCACTGAACGTTTACATTTACAACAGGCGGCCATTCATTTTCTATGTAGGTACGAGACAGTGACAATGAAAGCACAAGTGACATTTAAAATTAGATTATTCTATTTGCTATGCCAGTGCTTCTCAAACTTTTTCAGCATGAGGCCCACCTTGTGTAGGGTACATCCTTTTGTGGTCAAATGGAGTCATCACATTTTTGCAATTTTGTTTTTTGATTTTTTTTCACTTTACGTTGTTCTGTATTAACTTTTTCAGCTGAGAGACTATGTCCTCTATCTAAAAACATATCCATTTTAAGTAGTTTTAGGTTTAATCAGTGTGTGGATAATAATACTATACACTAGTATATCAATAGATGTCTCTGTTTGGTGACGTTTTAGCATAATGTTCTGTATATAATTGATTTAATTTATTAATATTTCTAATTTAATTTATTCACAATTTTAATTTATGCACATCATAGTTCAAAGGTTGACAATCCTGGCTAACATTCAGGTGAAATGAATTTTTAATTACCAATTTTAATTTAGTTTTAACCACTGCCCTATGCAGTTTAGGTACGACATTATAAAGCGCCAAATCCAAAATGGTTTGAACAATTTTGAGCAATCCAATAGTGTGTGTGGTCTGATATTTCTCGATTCTCACAAACTTTAGTTCTTACCTTTTTAAAGCTTGGAAACAAGTAACAGAGATCGTTGATGACAAGTAATATGAAATCAAACGACAGCCTGATTAATTAATTTATGAATAATTAATTAATTAACTGTTCAAAGCATTATATTTTGGCTACTGTTTCCCATTGCAGCAAAAAATCTGGATGGTAAAAGCTCACAAGTGATAGACAAACTACAAATGCCACCAGTGACTTGCCACTTGCTAGTGTGAACAGGAAGTATTATTTAGGATCAGTATGAGGTGATCAGCTGATACTGCAACACCTTCAAGTCACATACAGATGTTCTAATTTTTTTAGAACATAAAAAATGAGTGAGTCTCATAAGATTCACTCAGAATTTCTAAGTGCACTAATAAGCAATAGTATACATTAAGTCATATGTGAAGAAATAGCTGCTAAATATAAATTAAGTGATGCTAAATTTATAAAGTTTTCATAATAGTTTGCTTGTGCCAATGAGTACGATCATGATACTGTGTTGGCTTCAGGCCAGCATTTTCAAATCTCATCTCTGCAGTAGGTATGCTCTCATCACTACAATAAGCATAATGAGGACTTTGATCATTAGCTGATGAACTGAATCAGGTGTGTGAGCACAGCAGGAAGTCCTGATTGAAATGAAAATGTCCTGAATGTAAATAATAATGGGCTTAATATGGGAGTTGTTAAGCAGATAATCTAAGCTTCGTAACATTTCAATGAGATGTGCAGTGGATGAAGAGATCATTAAGAGATCAAGGGGAAGAAACAAAAAAACACATGCCAAATAATTAGCTGATATTTTTTCAGTTCAGAACTCTCTGTTGCTCAGTCCTCCTCTAAAACACATCTTCTATCTCCTGCAAGGTTTGTAAAGTTCGTTTGTCTGTTTGTTTGTTTGTTTTTATCTCCAAAGTTTAGTACATAAAGTAGGAGTGAAAGTGATGTTGGAAGTGAGATGGAGAGCGAGAGAGAGAGTACAGCCAGACAGTGATTTTTTTTTGGCTCTCTAGAACTAAAACTAAAAATCAATCTTCCACTACCACTCCAGCAGAATTGCTGTTTTGGTTTGACCCAGAATTAAATACACCACTTGGTCTTTATGTTCTCTCTTTGGGTTCTGAAAATTCACCTGCTGGCAAATCCTTCCAGAAACTGCCAAAAGAAACAACTGATTGATACCGAGATTCTTACAACGTATAAAAAAAATGGTACAAAAACATATTGTTCATTCCAAGTTCCAGACACACAAAAGAGATTATTTTGTTTGATAAATGCACTTATACTGTATTTTAGTGGAGGTATCCGTTTTTTCTCTGCCTTTGTCATAGACAATAGCTTTTACCATGAATATAAACACGTTTCAGAGACATTTTGTGAGACATTTTTTGGGACACGAAATTAAATAAGTTTAATTTTTAAGTTTTCTTAACATTGGAGGCCATTCGGATACATATCAGATTACAGATTTATGTAAAAGAACAGTTTTAAGTTTCAGTAAATCTCCAATGTAAATTTTAAATACACATCCAAATATTAAATGTAAATGTTAAATCTCTGTCTTTTCCCAGTGATGCAAAACTCTGAGAGGGAAGCGGATAATTAGCATATGATTTATACATTTATGTCCATGTTTTTCTCAGCCTGTTTTCCAGCCCCTTTTTTATTCAGATTAGTTCAAAATCTCGACTGTGATCATGTCATGTCATGTCAATTATTTTATGTCATGATGAGGTCATGAGGATGATAAAAAATTCTGTCATACTGTACCCATTCATTTCATTTCATGCCTGATTGAGATCATCCTTAGCAGTCTGTCTACCTCTTTGCTACTCATTATTTGGTTTTTGTATTATTTAGAATAACTAAGCATTCTAACAAAGATTCAGTAATGAAAGCTTTTTCAGTTACTGTATATGTAGGTTTTTTAATGTTTTTTTTTAAATGAGAGTAAGTGAGGTAGATAGTCAATTTCATCTCTGTGATAACATTAAATATAAATATGAAATGGCAAAAATTAAGTGTAATTGTTACTCCACAAATGCCGTGCTTGATGTCATTCAAATATGCATATATGATTTCCAAATCACACCCTGAAGAAGGAATAAGCGGTTGAAGATGGATGGATGAATGGATGGAAGACATAACTGAACGAATAAAAGCATCCCATTAGGCCTTGTTTCTGCCCTGTGTGTTAGACACTATAATGTCTTTGTCCAAGAACATAAGTAGCTGTTAACAGTATAGAAGCCGCTCCATGCAAAACACATGCGCACACACACATACACACAACACACACTCACACATTTCACCTGTGAATTAAATGACCAGAACCTGCGGCACTCTTGCGTGCAACTGTTCTAGATGTTCCACAAGCAAGTTTATGAACACAGCCACTAAATCACTGGTTTTTGTGACTCCTCATGCATCAAGGCGGGAGTTTTTTATTGTCTCTCCTGCAAGATGCAGGAGAGACATGCACATTTTAGAAACCAAGTGGAAACTGGCTGATTGTTTTGTCAATCACCTTCCTACCATCAGAGTGAAGGATTTCTCCTATCCAGTGGTGAGACACATCAACAGCAATCGATGAAGCAATAATGGCATCCCAGATTGCATTGCTAGTTGCTGTAATGTAGGGAGAAAGCGCTCATGTACTGTACATTATGGGACGTTTGTAACCCCGGAACCCCGTGCAATGAAAGTCATGCACTTATCACCAACCATATCTCCACTGGTTTCACCTCCTACAGCCTCAGAAGAACTATGCTTTTACAGCTGATGAAGGACACTGCAGGTACCTTCTGGATTATATATAATGTATGCTCACCAGCCACTTTAATAGGAACACCTGCACCTCTAATTATTTATGGAATCAGCCAAACATGTGGCAGCAGTCTAACTTATTGGGTAGTGATGGCTCAATGGTTAAGGTTCTGGGTTACTGATCAGAAGGCCTGGGTTGAAGCCCGTGCCAATGTCAAGCTGCCACTGTTGGGCCCTCCGAGAAGGCCATTAACCCTCTCTGCTCCCGGGGCGCTATATCATGGCTTACCCTGTGCTCTGACCCCAACTTCCTAACGAGCTGGGATATCCAAAGAAATGTATGTGCTGTAATGTATGTGTGACTGGCTAGTTTGAGTATTTCAGAAACTCCTGGGATTTTCAAACAAAACAGTCTCTAGAGTTTACACAGAATTTGCAAAAAAAAATTAGAAATCTTTTAGTGAGCTGTTGTTCTCTAGGTGGAAATGCTTTATTGATGAGTGAGGTCAGAGTAGAATAGAAAGTATTGTTCAAGCAGACAGGAAAGCAACAGTCACTCAAATAACAACTTTTTTACCCCCATGGTAAACAGAAAAACACACCAGAATGCACAACACATCAATGTTTGTGCTGGATGGGCTACAACAGCAGAAGACCACATCAGGTTCCAATCCTGATAGCCAATAACAGGAATCTGAGGCAACAGTGGGCCAAACTGTGCAGGTAAAATTAGATAAAATTATACTTTTTCTAATACAACAGTTCAGTTTTGGTAACCATTGCACTGCTGCCATGGTGTTCCTATAAACTAGCCAGGCTTCATATACTCTATATGTATTGTAATAATATAACTTTGAGCCCTTGGCATTTTAATGTAAACTTCTATCTACTAAACCTTTCACATACTTTGACATGTAAAAAATATATTTACAACCTTAACTCAGTTTTGCATTAACATTTTAATTCCACGATCTCAATCAGTTTTTTAGTAATATCTAGAGTTTTAGTGTGTGGTTCTGTTTTATAATCCCACCCCATCTGCTTCCCCAGACATGACCAACCAACCAATATTGTTATTTTTTGTTTGTACACCCACCCATGACTTAAAAAAAATAATGTTGCCGCAATTTCCCATAATATAAATGTTTAAGTGAGTAATCAATCTAAAGCATGATGACCCTGACCTGGATAAAACAGTTACTGAGTATGAATGGATGAATGAATAAGAAAATTCCAGATGTGGTAATAGCAGCTCAGTGTACAATACACTCCCATGTTAATCAACATCGCAATCTCACAATCTTCAAAACCTGGAGCCTACCCCAGGGAACTAAGGGCACACCGTGCCACTGCAGGGCACAATCGCACACACACACACACATTCTTCACACAATGCGAACAAATTGGAAATGCCAATCAGCCTACAATGTTTGTCTTTGACCTGTGAGAGGAAACCGGAGTACCCAGTGGAAACCCCTGAAGCACGGGGAGAGCATGCATGGTCTGTGCATGTAGTATGGAGGTATGATTCGAACCCCGAAAAATGAGCCCCACATCCCTTAAACATGAGCTGGATTGATGGATGAATTGGAGAATGATTTACGACATGGCAGGGTCTGCACAGTTAGTGAGAGTGAAAACACACACAGGTGACGAAGCTGCAGATTTTTAAATAAATGCTGAACATGCCGCGACACTGTGTGTGTATGAGAGAGAGAGAGAGAGAGAGAGAGAGAGAGAATGACTGTGCTGTGTAAAAGAACGGGATTGGGTTTCTGGGTTTGTAGGTTGAGAGAGCATACACACGTTCCTATGGGATTGTTTGTATTACCTCTTTTGAGTGTCATCACTGTTAATATACCAACCCCGTTGTATCGCGGGCCAGAAAGTGAAAATGAACTTGAAGAGACAAGCTGAGAAAGTCCCTCGCGTGATACGGCATAGGCAATTAAAGGCAAACTCAAATGGAGCGAAATATCTAAGAAAGCCTTCTGCTTCTTTGCTGAGTTCTGGGAAGATAATGGTGCCACAGAGACACTGTGTTAGTCACACAAGAGTGAATGCTAAAGCCGGGCAGAGAATTGGGAATGGGAAGCATGTAGCATACAATATAGAATGCTGTCAGCTTGCATTTAGACGCATACACACATGCATATATACTCTCTCTTTCTAAGTGCATTCATCTAAATAAAGGGATAGAATTGAGGCAGATTCAGTCTAGCATACAGTAGGTTGGGGTTCAAACTAGGGATGCATCAATAATAGAGATGCACCGATACTAAGTTTCTCAGCTGATACGATATAACTGTTTATTCAGAGTGATATCAGCCGATACCGATAGTTCTGCCTTTTATGCCTTTTTTTTAAACTAATAATAATTAATTCCACAATTCTGAAAGAAATGCAAATAAAAACTGTATTCTCTCCATTTCAACAAGTTATTTCACAGTAACTGGTCTAATAAACAGAAAACACATTACTCTAATTAACATTAACACATTATAAATTCTGAACATTAAAGTAAGATTTCTGAACTTATTGAACGTTATTAATTCATATTAACATTGACTGAATTCTAAAAAAACTCCTGTTAGGCTCACACTCACTCACCACAAACAAAAGCATTTCTACTTCATCGTTAAAAACAAACTGATAATATATAGGCATAATATAAACTTAAAAAAATTTTTTTTATGAAATTAACTCATTAACATTAACTGGATATGAAACGTACTATTCTACAAATATATTTTTCTGTGCAATATATATATATATATATAAAAAAATTGTCAAGTCATCTTCATTTAAATCTTTCAACGGTGTACTGGTCCTGAGCAGCGTGGGAGCAGCGTGCGAGTAGTGCGGGGGAAAAATTTGACTCCGTGCCGAAACTCCCGCTTCACTGCTGCTCACTTCCTGTGTAACATTTTAGCAGTGCAGAGTATACAGAGGTTACAAACTGTAGTTTTGTGATCATTCCACACAAGAGACATAATCTTTACACACAGCACAAAATCGAAGTGTTTTCCCACCATCTTTTTATTGACAGGATATAATCGGCCTTGAACATCGGATGTTATTAAACTATCGGCCAATAGCCAGGAGCGGGGAAAAATAGCCTCTGTAGAGCTTTGTAGAACTGATAAGGTTAAAAAGCACTATATTAGTGGTGTTTTAGTTTTTTTTTGTTTTTTTAGGTTACGTGTTGTAGATAGATGGTGTATTTCCAGCACTTGACATTTTCCAGATTGCTGTCATTCTTGTTCTCTGTCATTGCCAAAATCACAAACACTAGGCTTACATCAAATAGCATCACATGTGATTACCAGTACAAGTAAAGTATGAGCATGAGTCAATGAACCTGATACCAGTGTCCATACTGATACTAGTTCTAACAGCTCTAGTATTTTTACAATTTATGTTTACATCTATTCATGAAATAAATTTTATCCAGGCATGGCTGCTAAAAGAGCTGACAGCAATTTCAGTGCTTCAAGTTCACAGCCTTTCGAAAGGTAGATTATATGATTTGGTTGGATCTCAATGACGACTCAGAGGAAAAGAGGCAGCAGAATGGATGGGGTCATGTCTTGATGGATTGTAGTCCAACTATTAATAAAACACTTCAGAAATGTGTTCCGTGTTAAATGGCCTCAGGTTTTGACCAGCCGACAGCAGAAGTTTAATATATTGGAAGGTACAACAGAGAGAATCACTACTAAACAGAGGATGAATGCTAGTTCTCAGCAATATTACATTTACTATTTAGAAAGCTCTAAAACTATAACTGATACAGCTTCTGAGCTTCAGCTAATAATAAATCAATCACGTCAACAATTTTGAAATAAAAGAACACCTAGACAGTCCTAGACTACATTCGGTGTTTGTGTGTGTGTGTGTGTGTGTGTGTGTGTGTGTGTGTGTATATGTATATTTTTTTAAGCTCACTGATGATAATTGACAGTGACTGTCCAGCTAGAAAGGAACATGGCTTACGCTTGACATTTCCAGGGGGCATGTCTATTTTTTTTTCTGTGCTATTTTTGTCAGTTAAAATAACCTAATTAAAAATGAATTTGCCGACATATACCATGTTTAAAATGTTTGCAGTTGCTTTGAAGAATGAACTTTTGTTTTGCTCTGCCAGATGAACAAATTTGCGCCTGTCGTTAGTAAATAAATAAATAAATATATATATTTTTAAATGGCACAAACCTGGTGCTTCTGAGACATTTGACCTTAAAAGGTTAAGGGTGTTATTGTCTTGATAATCAAATGCTTTTGGAAAAAACAAGAGTAAGACTTTCTGTGAAGGTCATGTCTACAGGGTGTCCCAAAAGTCTCCATACATAGGGGAAATTAACACTTTTAGCAAAATGTCTTCCAAAATTTTTCATACTTAGTTTCTATTATAAATTTTTTTTCCGATAACCTCTATGAATGCCTTTGACAAAAGAAGAACGTATTGAAATCATTCTTATAGCTGGATCGGCAAGCTGTCGAAAGGTTGCGATGGACTTTAACAGGAAGCATGGCAAGCACATCACACACAACACTGCTGCAAACTTATTAACAAAAGTTCAAAAGTGTTGCAGACAAGTGTTGCGGGCCAACATACTACCCCTATGTACAACATACTTAGTCCCCTATTTATGGAGACTTTGGGTACACCCTGTATAATGAACTATGTGCACGTTCCTGACAGTGTGAGTTATAATGCATCCATAAAGAATTATATGAACTATACATTATAGAGAAATTCTTAACATAATGCGTTATAAATAACACAATATATCACCGAGACCAAACCGACTCAACCTCACTTGTATAGTGCATTGTCTTATAGCTCACAAATATAATAACTTATAAGGTATTATAATAAAGCTATAATATGAATAAGAATAATAATATGTCTGGCAGTAATCTATGCTCATAAATAAAATGTATACACATTTAGTTACTTCATATTTTTATTATTTTATATATTTTTCTTTATATTTACAAAAATCAGGGGTCTGTGTGGGATATTGTTTGTTAATAGTATTATAATGTACTGTGAATACTACTCAGAATGCATTCTCTTAACATTTCATAATGTATAAAATGCCTCAATAAATGCATCATAAGGTTATTAAATTATTCATAGTTCATAATACACATATTCCTCATAGAAATATGTAAAAAATAAAATAAAAGGTGCACTTTTTGAACTAGTTACCTTTCTTTGCTTAATTTTCCTCTCTGATTAGCAGCAGATGGTTCTTAAAGCAGCTCTTCAAGTCCGCACCTGTCACCTCTCTCCAACATATGCGACAAAACAACTCCTTAAACACACATAAAGCCAGCGAGTGCGTCTGCAGTATGGTTGTTCAAAGCCACTCTGGTTACGCCTCTGAATAAAATCGTGCCTGCCGGTAGCTGATAGGAGCTTTAACTGTGGATTCATTAAGTGAGCGTGTCGATGCATTCTTGAAATAAAGGAAGAGAAGAGTAGCAACATGCATTTAATGTAATTTCACATATTCACAGTTGTCTTTTTTAAAAGCTTTTCCAATCGTTAAATGCTACTGTGCTAATTCTGTGAATGCTGCAAATGGACAAATTCACAAGTGAATTTGCTAATGAGTGAGTTCGTCTGCTGCACCTGATAAGTTGTTGTAAAAGTTTCATCCCAAACTGGAAGTGTGGAACAGGAGCTATTCTCACATGTGCAATTTCGTATGTATTTACATAAGCTAACTTGTAATGAATGTAATGAATGTTCAAGATTAGGGTGATGGGAGAGGCAAGTGTCATATCTGTTCTTTATGAGTATATTCATAAGAAACCTATTAATCACTACTGTATAACTCATTAATATTTCTGTTGATTTTGCCTGAGGTTATGTTGCAGCTTGAAGTACTACATAGTAGAAATTGGCATGAATACTGCTAATAATGCTACATAATACAAATACTAGTATTAAGACAAGCTGTATATTGTATGTATTTATTAACATTAATACATGGTGCTGTGCAGTGTATTTTGTAACTACCTGGATGCTGCTCTGCTCACCATGGTTGTACAGAGTGGTTATTTGAGTTAATGTATCCTTCCTGCAATCTAGTCATTATCTTCTGAGCTCTCTCAGCAGCATGGCCTTTCTGCTCACAGAATTATGGCTCATTGGATGATTTTTGTTTGTTTGTTTGTTTTTTTGTGCGTTTGTTTGTTTATTGCACCTGTCCAAGGTGTCCCCCACCTTATGCCCTGAGTTCCCTGGGATAGGCTCCAGGCTCACCTGCAATCCTGTGTTGGATATGCGGTATAGACAATGGATGGAATATATTGTTGTAGTCCTATTACTTTCAATTACTTTTTGGAGTGGGGACTTACCAGTCTAAAGAGATTTCACAGATGACATGAACATGCTGATGAAATAGAATTAAACACTGTACAATGCGCGCACGGTGGCTTAGTGGTTAGCACATTCGCCTCACACCTCCACTGTTCGGGGCTGTGTGTGCGGAGTTTGCATGTTCTTCCTGTGCTGCGGGGGGTTCCTCCGGGTACTCCGGTTTCCTCCCCCAGTCCAAAGACATGCATGGTAAGCTGATTGGCATGTGTATGTGTGAGTGTGTATGTGATTGTGCCGATGGACTGGCACCCTGTCCAGGG
>JAOUWY010000038.1:9220213-9232670 GCA_025728095.1 Prietella phreatophila
CACATCTGTTAGTCAAATCCTAGTTTTATGTTAATGCACTCATACTAATAGTATGTTATCATCTTCGTATTAACAACTCATTCACAGGGATTTTATGGGGAAACAAATCAAAAACATGTTATTTAACAAAGAAAAATGTATAATCATTGATTTAGCCAAGCTTTCTGTAAGGAAACATTTATTTAATGTTTATGGGCGCACGTTCGCCTCATGCCTCCAGTCCGGGGTTCAAATCCCGCCGGGGCCATGTGTGTGCGGAGTTTGCATGTTCTCCCCATGCTGCAGGGTTTCCTCCGGGTACTCCGGTTTCCTCCCCCAGTCCAAAGACATGCATGGTAGGCTGATTGGCGTGTCTGAATTGTCCGTAGTGTATCAATGGGTGTGTGAGTGTGATGGACTGGCACCCTGTCCAGGGTGTACCCCGCCTTGTGCCCGATGCTTCCTGGGATAGGCTCCAGGTTCCCCGCAACCCTGCAGAAGGAGTAAGTGGAAGAAGATGGATGGATGGATGGATGGATGGATGGAAGAAGAAGATTTGGTTATTAGCACCAGAGTAGCCAAAAATTTTACTCAAGTACAAATAAAACTACTTATAAAAATAATTACTCAACTAACAGTAAAAGTAATACTGTTAATAATGACTCAAGTAAAAGTTATAAATTATCCAATGAGAAGACTACTTAAGTAGCAAGTTACTAGTTATTTCAGATGTAATTAAAATGAAGGGAAAATCCTGAATCTCAGATTACATGGAGAACTGCAAATCAGACGTCTCCATGAAAGTCTGTCTGCTCTGATTATATGATATAAAGCCTGGGTTCAAGTTGAAGCAGCATATCCTAATCCTGTGATGGGTATAATAACATAGAACCGGTCATTTTCAACACAAAATGTCTCTCACACACACCCCAAAAAGCAATAATTTTCCAAACAGTTGACTGTCTTTATTTTCATAACATGTTAAGAACACAAACTCGTCAGCAACTACATTTAAACTAGACAACAGAGAACAAAAGAACAGACTATTGAACAAAACAGAAGAGAAAGTGTGTGGAGAGAGTGTTTGTGTGTGTAAATATGTTTGTGTGTGTGAGTGTGCTGCCTCCGTTAACATGCTCACTTCTTCTCCCACTTCGGTCACTATCTTTCAGGGCGGAGCCACAAAATAAGTGAGCGGTTGTTGCAGACACATTCAGACCTCTGCAGCATATTGCAAGGCTTGCAACCTCATTATGTGATATAAACTAATTATTAAAACTAAATATATTCATTAATATTTATCTGTAATGGATGAACGCTATTGAATGTAGTGAAGTAAAAGTACATTTTTATGATTAAATTTTTTTTTGAGTAAGAATATAAGTATGGCCAGTTAAACCTACTCTTCAAAGTAAAAAAAAAGTAAAGTTACACAAGTAAATGTAATGAGGTAAATGTGGCTAAACCTCTGTTTATCACCGTGGGAGTATCTTTAGAACACAGGAATTTCCACGTTTCCAGTTTCTCAGTGAGCTGTCAAGGTGCACTTTGTTAAAGTAACTTGGAGAGAGGGGAAAAAAAAAGAAAGGTAGATACAGAAACAAATGTTTATACAGTATCTGCCATAACATACTAGTAATGATAACCAGTCCATCCAGGATTTTGTGATCACAGAAATGAACACAAAATTCAAACAAACTCTGCAATATCTGGAGTAGCTTGTAATTTTTCAGAATTACCTCAGGTTTTCCGCAGATGTGGGCCAAGATGCATTATGTGACATTGTCCCAACACACATTCAGCCAAGACTTTGACAGCTTCTTTGATTCAAGTGTGTTGAACATAAAAGGATACATTTACCAACAAACATCACAGCAAAAGACCATGTGAAACAATTTTGTAGTTTTGCACCAATTCAATTAGTTTTCCACAAAAAACAAACACAAAAAAAACTGCAAGTTGACAATTTAAAAAAAAACCGCAAAATCCTGTACAGATTGAAAAATGTCACAATTTCAAGGCAGAGACGGATGCAAGTGCAGATTTACTTTAATTAATAGCACAACCAAACATAAAACAAGAAAAAAGAACTATGAATCGGCAGCAAAACACTAAGGCAAAGAATAACCGGGAAACAAAGACCATAAACACAGCAGCGTTAACATGACGTGATTCAGGTGCAGGTGGTCCTGTGACTGTGATGCAGCGAGGTGCAGTGGCTGCTGGAAAAGGCATTACTCCCAGAGTGCCAGAAAACACTCCCTCCCCTGGAGGTCCTGACCCTCTGGGCAAAGTGTCTTCACAGCCCCTTAGGTCCCAAGAAAGGCATTGTCCAACAGAGAGCAGGCTCCTCAAGGAGCCACAGGGCAGGCATGAGGTTGGGCCATCAGCTTCAGCAGACCGAGAAAGCAGAGTGGCATCCTCAGAAGAACAGGAAGTAGAGCATCCAAGATTTATTTTATAGTCAAATTCTGAGTTGATGTTTTGACTTCACGTTTTTCATTAACACGTTGGTCTATTTTCACTTTAGCTAATAATTTCCTACATTATTTGCAATGCAATTCCACTACTTGCTATAGAGCTGTCAGTGGGATTCATCCTGCATTCCCCCAAGTAAGGATTGTACGTCGTAATTTCTGACCTTTGACTTAAAAAAAGAAACAAATAAAACACCCACTCAACTTCGAATTCCTGCTCGAGAGCTTGGGACGGTTTCCTCAACCCGGAGTTTGGCATCAAAGCAACATGGCTGCTCACAGCATCAGAAGTAAACAAAGTCGCACCTCTTACCTTTAAATGAATTATGGTGTATATACAGGTGTTTGCTTTATATCAATTAACATAGTCTGTGGGCGGCTGTGGCGCAGTTGGTAGAGTGGGTGTCCACTAATCGTAGGGTTGGTGGTTCGATTCCCAGCCCAGGTATCTCCACATGCCAAAGTGCCCTTGGGCAAGACACTGAACCCCAAGTTCCTCCCGATGGCAAGTTAGCACCTTGCATGGCAGCTCTGCTACCACTGGTGTCTGAGTGTGTGTGTGAATGAGACACAATGTAAAGTGCTTTGGATAAAAGTGCTATATAAGTGCACATTTACATAGTCATATTTTGCTTGTTTAAATCTATACCACTGACTCTACAGTAATTGTGACTTCCTACTTCTGAGATTAATCGAATACAGCATTAACCCTTGCTTCATCTCTACTTCAAGAGACTGATGCAGCAGCACTTTCATTATTTACTCTGTCCTGCTTTCTGACCTCCTCATCTGTACATTCTGCACAACAGCTCAGGTTCCAAAGCTTCAATTTGCATGATAATACTACCATCATTGCCATTGTGATTGTTATTTCTTAGATCGCTAACCAGCAGGGCCGAGTGTTTTGCCAACCACACCCCTACTCAGTGCAGTTGTGTTGTGTACTGTAGCTGCATTGCATTCTGGAAATTGGAGTCCAACGTTTGTCATCAGGATTCAGCATTAATATGCCAATAAACGTCACTGGAGAGCAGCAAAACCTGAGCGTTATCCCTTACATTTGAGATTGTTGAAGTTTTCTCCATTTAAACAATGACATTGTATTTGCACGACTTGCAAATTTCTCACAAAGATAAAACAATAATACAGCACCAATCAACATCCATCCATCCATCCATTTTCCATACCACATATCCTACACAGGTTCATGGGGAGCCTGGAGCCTATCAAAGGGAACTCAGTGCACAAGATGGGGGACATCCTGGATTCTTGGGACTGGTGGAGGAAACCGGAGTACCTGAAGGAAACCCCCAAAGCACGGGGTGAAAGTTCTGCACTCACAGGACAGAGGCTTCAAATCCCAACCCCAGAGGTGTGAGGGAAACATGCTAACCACTAAGCCACCATGCCCCCACAAACCAACAAATAAACACAAATATTTCAATATTAACATGTTTCATGTGTTCAGGATGGAGTTGTTACAGTATCTTCAGCCATTTTCAAATCTGAATACTTTTTCTTTATACAACAAAATAATTTGCTACATTTGCTCTTCCACTTGAGCAGCTATTCTTTAAATTTTGTGCATTTCGTTTTAATGGGAACATTGAACGGAGAAGCTATACACAGCTACTTCTACATCATTAACAACTATTCCTAGACTGTACTACTGAGAAAAGTTCGTAATTGCCCTCAATTATGGATTCCGAACATGCTGTGTGACTCTAGCTATGTTTTAACTTCACGTTATATTCACTATTTAACAGTGGTGAGATTTTGAGTGGTAATAGAATTGGAAAGTACATCTTAAAATATCCAAAATGCATTTATAAAGACCAGTCCTTTTCACTTTTAGGTTAAAATATCAGTGTCTGACCTAACCTAATGTCTGAAATATCAAAAATATCTTGGAAAATAATATCATTGCACAGGTCATTTTGAACAGAATTTGCTGCTAAGTCTTCATTAAATCTGAATGATAAACAGCAATAAATGACTTAATTTGCTTAAACGCTGTGCTGTTCTCCCTGATGCTTTAGGATTATCGGAGGATACCGGCATGGTGAGAGCCAAAGAGAGTATGGCTTCTGGTGAGCTACTTCTGCAATAGTGACAACAACCAGAGGGAGCCTCGCTGTGTGTGTGGGCATGTGTATGATACAAGGACTGCAGGGACTTATAAATACTCACAATCTTCAGTTTGTATCTCATTATTCCTCTTTCTCTCTCCCTCTCCTGTGCACTCTCTTCCTCTCTGTGTCAACGCTGATTTGTGACTGCGTTTTGTTATTTATTTATATATTTAGTCACTCCCGTTTCGAGTGGAACTCTTCCCAGTGCTAGAAGAGTAGTAAATATTTCATGCTGTCTGCCGAAAGAGGTCGGATGCAACTCATGTCTTTGTTTCTTTCAGATACCAGACACGTTTCCTTTGTATTCAAACCGTGCATCACGTCTATGTGGCATGGTAAAGGTCAGGAGAAAAATGGATGGGTTTTACCTTGTGTGTTTGTGTGTGTGTGTGGGGGGGGGGGATTATTTGAACATTGGTTTCAGGTTCAAATTGTAGCACTAAGGCTCATAGAATCTGTTCACTAACAGGGATGGAAAATACTTAAGTAGTTGCACTTTGTTACTCTACTTAAGTATTATTTTGGCATATTTACATTTTACTTGAGTAATATTGAAATTGAATACTTGTACATACTTAGTTTTTACTTTTTACATTTTTTATTGCAGCAGCAATACATCTTATCTAATCACTGTACATCAGATGGCCTCCTGTGCATTTTATTTACATTTCAGTTAAAACATCCAATCAGATTAATCAATGTATAAAACACTATTAATCATTTGCTGTGACCTTCTCATACTACACAATGTAGTTTTATGCTACAGCTATCTGTGTGCATTTGAATATGGATGTACCACCAGACTGCAGTGTGGAAATTGAGTATGAGCACCCCTGGCCCTACCTCAGTAAATGATTTCAATATGCTAGACTAAGCAAAGACATGGTTAAATGATGCATCTCCTTTACCTCCCTAAAAGGCATGAATGCCATCCAATTTGAAAAAGCATGTTGAGGTAGGATTAGACTAGCATCATTTTCAGTATCTAATGCAATTGCCTTGACAGCAAGTCAAATTCTAGCTATTAGTAAGAAATTATATTTCGCTTCTGATGGGACATTTCATCAGTTAAAACATTTTATTTTTGTGTTAATACGTTTTACTTTCACTTCAGTACATTGCTTGTTAGATACTTCCACTTTTAATTAAGATTTTAATACATAAAGTAGCTTTACTTTCACTTAAATATAATATATCATTACTTTCTCTACCTCGGTGATTACAATATTCCCATTCTCAGTAGTGTGATTGCATGGGAAAACCCTTTACGTGGTCTATACCCATACATCCACTGCCTAGAGTCTCGAGCCTATCCCACGGAACTCAGGGCACAAAGCGGGGGACACCCTGGATAGGGTGCCAACCCACCACATGACACAATCACACACAAACACACACTCATTCTTACACTACAGACAATTTAAAGATGCCACTCAGCCAACACATGTCTATGGACTGGGGGAGAAAACCGGAGTACCCTGAGGAAACCCCAAAGCACGGGGAGAACATGTAATGTGGGCACACAGGGTGGAAGTGAGATTTGAACCCTAAATATTGAACCCTAAACTTTTGCAAGGCAAATGTGCTAACCACTAAGGCCTACATATGTTGTGACATATCTAGTTGTGACATATGTTTCAATTGCATGTATCTCAGCTAGATATATGGGTCTACCAATTTAAAGTCTGCTTACCTCCAAACATGAAAAGTGAAAAGAGAAACTTTTTTTGTACTGAAAGGCGCCCCACCTACCCCTTTCTATAATCTAATCTGCTTATGGAAAATCAATATTACTGCCAAATTTTGAAGGCTTATAAGTTTACATGGAGGAACTACATCAGTCTCTGTCTCATCTAAAGTAGAATGATGCTCAGGTTTTTCAGTACTGTTCACTGGCTAGTTGATGTATCACAAATCAATGAATGTGACTGGCAGGAGCCTGCCAGGGGTCTACGACCTCAAACTGGGGGGAAATAACATTTTCTACCCATCACTATATTGGTGTTTTATTCTGAAGTTTAAGTATGCAGATTTTTTTTTTTCTGGAAGTTGCTTCTTAAAGCATATTTATTTTATAACATTACGGTAGTATAAATATTTATAAATACAAATAATGCGTGTAAAATTGGTGCAGTGGGGATCCAGAGCCATTCTGTTTATTCAGACATTTCCAAACATGATCAGAATTCCTAGCGAGGTTTAACTCACTGAAGTTTATAGTTATCATCTGTAAATGCATTACTGACACATAAAAGGAACCAGGGGTATACAGTGCCCTCCACTAATATTGGCACCCATAGTAAATATGAGCAAAGAAGGCTGTGAATGATTGTCTTTATTGTTTAATCTTTTGATTGTTTGTTCAAAAAATACTCTCTCAGGGATATCAAACAATTGAAAACACAACAGGTTTATAAAAAAAGTCTTTGTAAAATATTGGTTTCAGTATGTTGTGCTATCTCCCTTACAAGATAACAGCTCTGTATCTTCTCCTATAATGCCTGATGATGTTGGAGAATACATGGTAAGGGATCTGAGACAATTCCTCCATACAGAATCTCTCCAGATCGTTCGAATTTCGAGGTATACACTGGTGGACTCTCCTCTTCAGTTCACCGCACAAGTTTTTTTTACAGGTTTCATGTCAGGGGACTGGGATGACCATTGCAGGACCTTGATTCTGTAGTCAGTAAACCATTTTTGTATTGATTTTGATGTATGTTTTGGATCATTGTCCTGCTGGAAGATCCAACTATGGCCTGTTTTAAGCTTTCTGGCAGAGGTAGTCAGTTTTTCATTTAATATCTGTAGATATTTTTTTTATCTACAGATATCTGTATATATCTGTAGATAGAGTCCATGATGACATGTGTCCTAACAAAATGTCCAGGTCCTCTGGCAGGAAAAACAGCCCCAAAACATTAAAGATTTAACTCTGGGCATGAGGTACTTTTCCATAAGGCTACCTCTCTGTGTGTGCCAAAACCACCTCTGGTGTTTATTGCCAAAAAGTTCTGTTTTTGTTTCATCTGACCACAGAACCTGATCCCATTTGAAGTGTCAGTAGTGTCTGGCAAACGGAAGATGCTTGACTTTGTTTTTGGATGACAGTAGAGACTTTTTTCTTGAAAGCCTTCCAAACAACTTGTGGTGATGTAGCTGAATTCGGATTGTAGTTTTGGAGACTTTCTGACCCCAAGATGCAACTCACCTCTGCAAGTCTCCAGCTGTGATCTTTAGAGATTTTTTGTTGGTCACTTGACCCATCCTTTTCACAGTGCATTGAGACAATATAGACACACATCCAATTCCAGGTTGACTCATAACATTTCCAGTTGACTGGAACATCTTAATTATTTCCCTGATCGTGGAAATGGGCATTTTCAATGCTTTTGCTATATTCGTATAGCCTCTTCTCATTTTGTTTAGTGGTAGCTTAGTGGTTAAAACTTTCGACTTCTGATTGGAAGGTGGTGAGTTCAAATCCCAGAACTGACAAGCTGCCGCTTGAACAAGTCCCTTAACCCTCAATTGCTCAGTTGTATGAAAATTTGATGAATGTAAGTCACTCTGGATAAGGATGTCTGCCAAAATGCTGTAAATATAGATGTGAATCTCAGCAACATTTTGCCACACATTACAGCTATATTCCTTGGTCTTACCCACTGTGACTAAGGAAATTTGGCCTATGTGTTACCTCTTATTTATACCACTGTGAAACAGGAAGTCATGGTTTTAGTCACTCAGGTATACTAAAAGAAATGTAAAATATCAGTGGGAATATACTTCAAATTTATTTTTCTCATATGAATTCATAGGGGTGCCAATAATTGTTGCACACCTATATGTAACAGAGATTTTTTTTTAGAAACCTGTGTTGTATTTGCAATTGTTTGAGTCTAGTATTTATTTATTTTTTTCATTGATTTGTTTATTCATTTTCACATGATTCATTTTCATGTGATTCATATTCATGCATGTGATAAAAAAAATATTTTTGAACAAATGATCAAAACATTAACAAAACAGACAATTTTTCACAGCCTTCTTTGCTCATATTTAGAAAGGGTGCCAATATAAGTGGGTGGCACTATATGTGTAGCAGACTTGGAAAACCCATTAGATGTCTCTGTGACTCAATGCTGGCAAACAGCCGAAAAAAAAAAACACAAAAAAACTGACAAATCAGGTTTTGTTTTTCTTCTTGTAACATACATACTGTAATATACTTTGGGGAATGCCTCCCACCATGATTTTATGAACATGTGCACATGGTGCCTTACAATGGACTGGTGCCTCATAAAACAGTGTTTAATCAGATACCAGCTGTCAAAATGTCCTCTATGCACCTGCGCCACATGGGATATTTACATGGAATTTTCATGCAAAGAGAATTTACATACAATGAGAAGCATATTTCAGCTCAGCAGCGCCTGTATGTATAATATAAAATCTCACCATGTGCAAGGTTTTCCCTGACTGACACACAAGTATGTATGTTAACAAGACGAGCCCGATTGCAAAATACATGATCAAGAGACATGGTTAGTTTTTAGCTGGAGTAACTACAAAACAGGAAGTGCGCTATATATACTGTGCTATATATTGAGATCAGGAGCATTAGTGCTTGAATCTGATCCATATTTCCAGTGCTATGGCATATGTGATCGAGTGTCATATGTCATTGTATACTTTTGGGCAGGGGGTGCTTGCTCACCTCTGCTGTGATTGATTCTCCTCTCTTGTGGCGTTGTGAAGTTCTTTTCTTGCTTTATGGAGCATGGAAGGGTTTTTTCCTTTGTAATTGCTTTACCATGCTGTACCCGTAGTGCCGAGCTGGTAGCTTTTGTGATACGACTCATTTCTATGCAGAGTGAGTATGTATATGTGTGACTGAGCGTGCATACGCGCTTTCTCTTTCCCTTTTTTTTTTCTCTCGCAATCACAGACAGTAACATAAACACACTCATAGAATAGCTAGAGAGATTCTCTCATTATGTGTGTTTGGAGAGAGCTGTACTGATGGGCTGCCTCAATGAATAAAGCCTCTCTTTCTGTACTAAAGGATGCTATTTTTCCATCCATCCTGTTCTCTCTTCTCTTCAACCATCCATGTGCTGGAGGGATGAAGGGAGAACGATGTATTTTGTCTCTCCTCGGTTCAGCATCAGCGAGCGCTCGACACTCAGACATTAATGTAACAAATATTCAAATAACTTTATTTAAGATTCAGCCAAATGCTTGCATGGGGTGAAAGAGAGCGGGAGAGAGCGAGAGAGAGATAGATGGGTTCACGGGTGGTTGAGTGTTCACACGAAGAGAGACAGAGAGAGAGAGAGAGAGAGAGAGAGAGAGAGAGAGAGAGAGAGAGAGAGAGAGAGAGAGAGAGAGAGAGAGAGAGAGCATTATGAGTTACAAGGAGGTGAGGGAAAAAAAGTGTACATTTTGGAGCTTCTCCATCTGCTCAATCCAGAGAATGTGTGTGTTTAAAGAATGTATCGGTTGATTACACTGAATTATCTCTAACGTCAGAGAAAATCTCCTAAATTGTCACGTGGGGAAAGTATGATGTGTATTAAACTACAGAAAAGGGGCCACTTGTCTTTGAATATAAATGTTCAGTCATAAAGTAGGACACCCCCCTCTGTGCCTCACTCCATTTGAAACACTTTGAAAGTGTTGAAAGGGGGAAAAAAGACAGCTTAAATCACTGGCATTATCCATTTTACTGCAGAGAGACATGGCCAAGCCTAGAGATAAGTGAGGAAACAGTGAGGATGCAAGAAAGCAGTTGAAAGGAGACATGTATTACTCTCACAGTGAGAAAAGTCTACAGTGAGTATGTCTTTTCAATCTGAACAGTTCAGAGGTTGATAAAACATTTCACATCATGCATTTCAATCACATTGCACTGCATGGTTAATGCCAATAGCATTTCCAGCAGTGATCAGAGAAGACAGACCAATTTGGTTTTGCTTCAATTAGCAATAGCAGTTTGGCAGAACAACAGGTTTTTAATTGGTACTGGACACAGTCTTCTTTTTAAGGTAAAAAAAAAGAAAAAATACAAGTTACATTAAAAATATTTCACATTGCACATACAAAAAAGGGCGTTACTTGGACTGTTAATCACCCAGGGCTGAGGCCAGATTCTCCTCCATCAAAAAACTTTTAAAATATATTTCTAAATAGACTGTTTCCATGCATTTTCTTGGATGTTGCGGGCTAACTGCTTATAAATGTGATCAGTGAGAAGGAAGGAAAGGTTTGGATTTGATTTACCATACAATCTGCACGTGAATAATCCAGCCGCTTGAATGTCTCAAACCAGCATTATATCAGATACCTACTACCATTATTACTAGTCCTACATGATGGAAAATCCTCAAAACCCATAATACAATGGCAATTTCATGAATGACAGTTGAAAACGGCTAACTTCTCAAAGTAAGAGTAAACTTTCATAATCTGGTTGCAAAATCATTGCTGATTGAACCACAACTCCCACCTCAGTGGCACTGGTAGTAAAACATGAGAAAATATTGAACATAAATCGAAGACAACAACTGAATTCTGTTTTTTAAAAATTATATTATCTGGTTAAATTTAGCCTACTTCAGTATTGTTTTGACTCAGCGACTTGGTTTAGGTGGCTACAGTGGCATGCAAAGTAGGTTAGCTATCCTTATGCTCTGCTCATATCTTGGTCATGTAACTTGGAACTCATATAGATAGTTACACAACTTGTTTTCCTGGCTCAGCATGCGAGGATTTTAATATTTCAGTTTCAACCCCTGTACTGCTAAAAAAAAAATAATAATTCCCCTCACATTAACTGTGTGTGAGCTAGTATTTGGCAGAATTGAGAGCTGTCAGCCAATCAGGCGTGAGTATTTCCACGTATTTTCCTACAAACCCTGTCTGATTGGTCTTCCCTCCGTTCACTGAAGATAAAATACAACAGTCTATTCACTGAAGATACAAAATTACAGCACTTCTGTCTTCTTTTACTGACGTTCAGTTATGTAGTGACTAATGAAAAAAAAAACCTACCTTTGTTGCATGTGGTAATTTGACTTTGTTACTAGGAAGAATAAAAAAAAGTGTGCACACAAACCAAACAAATTAAGTCCTATCATTATTCACATTGTAATATTGATTTTTGTCAATAATGAACAAACAGAGAGAAATGTGTTTAAACAAAGGCAGTTTTCTTAGAAGAATGGGTGTGTGTTTGCTTTCAGATAAGTTCTGGTGCATTCCCATGCGCCAAACCTGCTGCTGCTCCAGCTGGACTCAACCAGATGGATCTGGACGGAGCAGATGCCATGGTCAGGTCAGCCTTTTACTCAGTATGATAGGATGATTGCAAAAACATCATATCTCTCATTAGCAATGATGAGTTGATGTTGGAAGGTTAGAATATGGAGATATTGTGAAGGCACAATGTTTTTCTGTGAATTCCAGCACACCCACTTTTTGCTCTGAAGAGTCAGCAACATCTGCTGAGCATGAACCATATGAGCATGAGAGTTGGCATAAATTGTGAGACATATGAATGTAATCAGTGGCTTGAATGGTTGTGATATTGCTTCTATAAACCTTCTTTTTCCATGGCGTCTGTAGTGAAACGTACACACAAAATCAAGTTTTATAAACTGCTTTATTTCCCAGCGCATCCGCCGACATCCCTGGCATATCATTACCCTGTATTTTCCCCAATTTGCCCACTAATCTACAGCATCTGTGTGGGTAAGGGCATGTCTGTGTGTGTATATATATATATATATATCTCCATCCATCCATCTTCAACCGCTTATTCCTTGTTCAGGGTCACGGGGAACCTGGAGCCTATCCCAGGAAGCATCA
>JAOUWY010000038.1:9916501-9926775 GCA_025728095.1 Prietella phreatophila
TAAAAGTCAGCTTTATTGTCAAAATTTACAGACTTCTAGCTGTTAGCAATGAACACATCAAACAAAATCAATTGAAATAGTTCAACACAATGAATGCTTCAAGGAGTTTTCCCAAATTCAGCTGAAAAGGGAACGTATAATGATTTCTCCAGTTTAAAAATGATTCAACCCCTTCATGGCACTTAGTAGAGCATGTAATACTTAGTAGAGCACCTTTTTGATAGTAGACCTCCTTCAAAACAAGATGCTTAGAAATATACCAGCTTCAATGAATCCATCTTGCCTTCCAGACGCTGCAGGTTTCCAGTGCCAAAGGGTGCAAAGCAGCCCCAGAGAATCACTGAGCCACCAGTAGAGTGAACAGTAGAGTGTTCTTTCTTTATTCTTCTCTCTCCAGACAAACTATTGATCCAGCGTGCCATAAAGTTCTTGTTTTGTTTCATTGTTTCACAGAACAGAATCCCAAAACTTTAGTGGCACATTGTCCAATCAGCGCTAAGTAATCCATTAGAAAAGTATACCTACCTTTTCCGTTTTCTCTGACTTCTTAATGTGTTTTTGGATTTGTCATTGTGCTTATAATTTGTTATTTTGTTTTCAGACTTATTTTGTTTTCATATCTGTGTTTTGTTTTGCACTTCTCAGCTACTGTATATTCTGTACATTTTAGCAACTGTACATTATAGCATCTTCAAAATAGACAGCCTACAATTTCCAGAAATGTATTCATGGCATTGTCTCAACCAATTTCTTGAGGGGTCACCCGGAAATGCTGTTTAAACAGTATCAGTCAAAAGTTTGGAGACACTTCACTGAAATATTACTCATGATTGAACATTTTGAAAATTGTGTTAAAACATTTATTTTAATTAACCAAATTAATTAACCAAAGCACTAAGCACTATATATGCACATATATGGCTGTCCATATGCATATTTTTATTCAAAACATCCAAAAGTTTAAAGCAATATGAAGGAAAAACTCAACCTTCTTAACCTGATTAATGCCGCCTACAGCCTGCACTACTCCCAAACATTGTGCTCTTATATTTCAAAACAAACAAACAAAAACAGTGAGATAAACAAGCAGCACAGACCTCATAGCAAAGAAAGGTTCAAATATCACTTCAGAGATATACAATTAATACAGGTTGAAAATAAGGATTGAAAAAGTTTATGTAAAATATAATGCTGCATTAGATTCTAGTTTGCCAATCGGAATTACCTAATATTCAATGTTTGACAGATGAATTGGGAAAAATGATGTCCCCGTGAGCCTATTTTGTTAGCAACAAGCTAGGCAGTTATCTCAGTGGAATGATGTCTATTTTCTTTCTCAAAGAGCAAGCTATTAATCTAAAGCTAATACTTGTATCATTTGAAGGTAAGAAAGTTGCTGCTGGAAGTGGTGTTAGGGAGGCCAGCAGGGGGTGCACATCCTATGGTCTGTGTCAGGCCAAATACCTGAGTATAGTGATGGGGAAACAGCTCCATCTTTCGGATGAGACATTAATTTGAATTTCTGCCTCTCTGTGGTTATTACAAACACCAGGACACTTTTCATAAAGAGTAGGTGTATAACCCCGGTGTCTTGGCAAAATTCCCCCATTGGCCCTTTCTATAATGGCCCCCTAATAATCTCCATCCCTGAATTGGCTACATCACTCTCCTCTCCATCAATCCTCTCCTCTCCATCAGTGTGTGGTGGGCATTATGGTACACTATGGCTGCCACTACATCATCCAGGTGGATGCTACACACGGATGATAGTTGAGGAGATTTGCCCCCATACAATGTAAAGTTCATTTAATTCCTTGAAAAAGCACTATATAAATTTAAGTAATTGATTAATTAATCAATCTGGGATCAGAACAGACGGGCCAACCTTCGCTCCCTATGTGCATCAATGAGTCTTGGGCGCTCAAGACCCTATCGCTGGTTCACCAGATTTCCTTCTTGGACCACATTTAATAGGTACTAACCACTGCATATCAGGAACACCCCACTAGACCTGCCATTTTGGAGATGCTCTGACCCTGTCATCTAACAATCACAATTTGGTCCTTGTCAAAGTCACTCAGATCCTCAGATCTATCTTCCCCACTGCTGTCCTAACCACAAGGTTATCACCCATTTCTTGGCAAGCACTATAATGGGCTACAGCAGGGTGGGGGCAGGATGGCAATTCCATCTCTTCTTTAGAGTAATTTACTACACGTTTTAAGCACACATTTGATCACTCTCCCAATGGATGGGAGATGGGACAGGGGTTCATGACTATGATGCACGGTACACATGGTATTGTGGAATATATTCTCGAGTTCTGTACCATTGGGGCAAGGAGTGGATGGAATAAACCAAAAACACAGCATTTCACCAGCGATTTAACCTGGAAATAATGAAGGAGCTGGCCTATCTGGATGAACAACTCTCCCTTGATGCTCTCATTGACCTAGGGATTCGTCTGGATCAACTGTGGCAGACCAAACATCCAGTGCTGCGCAAGCCCAATGTCCTCTTGCATGGAGCTGCCACGGAGCCCATGCAGCTTCATTATGAGGAGAGAGATGGACGTCGGCAAGAATTTAGCTGCTTTTACTATGGAGAGGACAACCACCTCCTCCACCAGTGCTCTCTCAGTTCTCAGCGGCCCTCCGGGGAGAGCGGGAGCAACAGACCTCTCCCCCATAGGGTGAGTCCCATTCAGTTACTCACGAATAATGTATTCATTTACCTGTTATGATGGAACATTCATGGGTGTCTACTGTTCTCACAGCATTGATCGTCATGGGAGCGGCCGGTAACTTCATTGATCATTGAACAGTGCACGACCTTAACATCCCCGTTCGTCCCTTACTCCATCTACGTCGCATCCAATCCATTGATGGATCCCCCATAGAAGGAGGGATCATCTCACACTGTACAGCACCCCTTGTTCTCCAGGTCAGTGTCCTCCATAGTAAAGCCATTGTCCTCTTCATCACGGTCTCTGCTAGGCACCCCATCATTTTAGGCCTCCCATGGTTAGAGCTACACAATCTGCAGGTCTGACAAACAGGTCACCCACTGGTCTCCTACTGCCATACGCACTGTGATCTCCAGTTATCCCTATGGCTGACTCTCAAACTTATTGTGCCACAGATTCAGTCCGAGGACTGGTTTGACATGGACGACCAAGCTGGTATATCGTCCTTACGGGAATAGGTCAAAGACGGGCAAGCCATTTTTTGACCTTACAGGGTAAGAGGGTTAAAGGACCATCCAAGCTATTATCAGCATCAGGTCCAAAAGCCAGCATCTGTCATGGTATGGGGGTGTGTTAGTGCAAATGGCATGGGTAACTTGCACATCTGTAAGAGCACCATTAATGCAGACAGATCTGGACAATGACAAACCACATTCTGCCTGGATTACAAGTGCATGGTTGCATAAGCAAAGAGTGCAGGTGATAGCATGGCATGCTTGAAGTCCTTACCTCTCTCCAATTGAGAATTTGTGATGCATTATGAAGCACAAAATAAGACAACGAAGGTCCAGTACGATACAAAGCTGGAGAAATGCATAATGGATGAATGGGGGAACATTACGCTTGCTAATCTTAACCAAATGGTGTGTTCAATACCCAAATGCTTAATAAGGTTCATTGAAAGAAAAGGTGATGTTACACAGTGGTAAAGAGTCTTAACTTTTTTGGAGTCTGTTGCAGTCATCAGATTTGAAATGAGTGTATATTTTTTTTAAATGTATGCACTACATAAAACATCACATAATGTGTTCATAATGTGCTTTCAGTATATTACAGGGTGAATTGAAATTTCAAATGACGCTTTTTGGTTGTTTTGTTTTTTTTCTTCATTTTCCATACTGTCCCAACTTTTCTGGGGTTGTAGTGAATTAAAAAGCTCACCATGATTTGCAAACTCAATGTCATCCATCCTTATCACAGCTAGGCAGAGAGGCCCAGTGTAATGAATGCGAGCCAGAGACAGACATAAGCGTAGAGTTTTGTCTTTTAGGACTTTTGTCACTGAGGTAGTGGCAGCCTAATGATTAAGGGTTTGAGCTACTTATCAGATGTTAGTCAGGATGGCTTGAGAGCTACTATTCAACCCTTGGGCAATGCCACTAATCCTCAACTGCCCAGCTCTACCCTGATGTTTGTAAGTCATATTTGCATAACAGGACTACATTTAATAATAACTGGAAACAAAAATATTATTTGTAGTAGACTCTGACTTATTATCTATAATATCTAGGCTTGAGGCTTTTTAACATTCATTTTTGAATAAAAAAGTTATGGAATGCATTTTGTACTGTTCATTAATACAGTTTTGTTATAAAAAAAAAAAAAAGGTACATTTTTGCTGCAACCTTTGTACTGTGTATATTGCTGTCATTTGACAATATAAGCAAATACAGCAGTCATCTACTACTGAGTAAGTATAAGCATAATTATAGTTTAAACTATAACCCAGTTCATTATATTACATGATAACACAATATGAGTCACAGTATAAACATGCTGTAATCTCAAAGTAAAGATAAGAATGAAGAATGTTAAAAACACACCCTGAAATGTTAACAATCAGCAACATTTTTTTTTTAATCTTCCTATTTTTTCTTCTTCCTATTTATTTTATAACCCTTTTAAAGAAAGACCATTATAGTGGATTACTGCCTTGTGTTGAGTTCATGTCAAATAGCACATAATCTGTATTATTTCGTCTTGATAGCGCAACAAAAATGATAGAAAATCTAACAGCCTACTCCATGTTCACTGACTTCTGGAAATGGCAATGCTGTCCAGAAAGCTGAATGCTCTTCTGCTTTTCCTCTCCTCTAAACTACCTAGGGATTTCCCTCCACTCATTACAGCGCGTCACACGTCTAGCCATTACTGCAGCAGTATTGCCAGCCCTGCAATTATGAGTATGTAGCCAGCTAGCAAAGCGTTAATATTTCCCTGCAGGGGGCAGCACTAAAACCACCTGAAGCCTTTTCAGGAAACAGTTCAGGAAACAAAAGTGCCTAAATATGTGTAATCAGGTGAATGATAATGGATGCAGAAATATTAATTCACTGGGAACCATTTGGATTCAGAAATGAAGCTGAAAACATCCACACTGAGTGCCTATTATGTAGTGGATAAGTTGCTGCTCAGGTCTGCCAAAACTGTAGAATAAACCTGGGCATTAGTTCAGCTACACCCTGCATACTTTTATACAATATTCTGCAGCAAACCCCTGTGTTACAATGCCTTTTTTTTGGTTATTTTGTGTGACTGTTGCAAAATATTCAAGAAATCTGTTCACTATTTACACAGTTTTAATTAATTTGGCTTGTGTTTTTTTTAATTATTATTATTATTATTTTTTATCAATACCCTGATCCCAGCTTCCAATATCAGACTGTTTGTGCTTTTTGGAGAATCTTGGGTCAGTGTGCTCAGGCTTTGATGCCGTGCAAAATGTACATATTGTGATGCTTTAAAGGATTATGCCAGCTAATTGAATGATGCAGTTGTCTTTTTTGTTGCTGACATTCAGTAAAACAGTAGAAAAGAGTAAATGTCAGGGAATTTGATACAGAAACAGGGGGTAACTAGATACAGAAGCACATACTGAACTCTTTTTTGAGTACAAGTTTCAGGGTAGTCTTTCTTCTGGAAATATAATGTCCTGCAAAACTTAATTTCGAATCAACCAGACCTTATGAAACTCACCCAAGACCAAAGTAGCAATGATTGATCTCTTGCTCTGTCTTCCAGGTTAAGCTCTCCACCTTATTTTGGAATTTGCATCATGACTTCGCCTTCCACTTTGGAAAGCCAAAAAAAAGTTAAAATCAGAGGGGCCAAAAGGTTGTGCCAAAAATGGATAAGCTTTTTTCTCCCCTGTGAAAATAAATCTCCCTCGCACTGCAGAAACGCCCCATTTTTCAATATGCATGATGAAATATCAAGGTTCAAAACCATGTATAACCCTGCGATGTCAGATTATTGGGCCATTGTGGGGAATGAATGACATGGCTATTTAGCTCTGCCAAATAGCCATGTGGAGGAGGTTCTTGCAAGCTACTGCTCTCCATTGATGGCAGGTAATTTAGGGGGGCAAGCTTTGCCATCCAAGCCATGTAAAGCCACCTTGGCATTGGTGGGCAAGCCCTATCCAGCACTGGTCTTGCTTCTGGGACACTGCATACAATGACAATGTTGCAGGCCTAACAACCAGATCTGCTAAGTGAGCTTGACATATGGCGGCATTCAGCCCATTTGTGTTGAGTTCAATTGTGTTGAGACCAGGTATGCATGAGGGAAGTCTGGGTCAGTGCAAGGAAGTCACAGAAGACAAATGTGGTGGCCTGCTTCCCCCCTGCGGAGAACCAGGGGGAACTGGTGGCCACAGTTGCAGCCTGCTAATAGACCTGATCTGAGAATGGTCATAAAGGCCAAGCAGCCAAATAAGGTGCGGTCTTAAGGGGCCACAGAGATACATATCAGGGACATGTCGATGTTAGGGCAGTTGGTCCCAGTATTAAAGTACTACTACTAGGGTCTCCCCTAACCAAGGTTGTCCTAAGTGTTCAGTGTTCTCTTGTCAGCAAGCTGTCACAGATAAATAATACCAATGTATTGGAGTCCTGGGGAACCCCAGTCAAAAGCACTCAATTCTGCCTATGCAGTTTTTATAAATGGAACTATTTATTGAGTTCATGTTTCACATAGGTCTTAATTTAAAGTATCACAAACTATCGGGAGGGGGGGCAGGACTCTGTCAGTCATTTTGAAGGAGACAGACAGAGATACAGCAGACACAGATGCCTTCATCATCTGGATGGGAACTTCTCATACTGGAAATTTTCAGAATGTGGCCAACATCGCCAGATCTGTACTGCCATGCTCCAAGCCCCAATCTGAGTAGCAATGACCATTGTGGGAGTGAGGAAAACTCTACCTGTTGCTGTGGATGTGCAATGATCAGCTTTAAAATCTACTTGAAAAAGGTGTAGCCTTCGCTCCCAAAACAGAGACAAGAAAGTTGGAATGTTTGCTCCCCTTGTCACATGCCAATATGCCCTATTGTTGTTTTATTCAGATAACATTAATTACGTACCTAATAAGGTTTCGAAGAAATAAGTTAACATTTTGCTATGATGGTTGTTTATTAGAGTTTATTCTTGAGGTCCATGTTGGTAGGATGAGTGTTAAACATACAAGCAGAAAGTAGTCAAAAATAATGAGAATATGGTACAAGTTACTATTCTCATATTTTAGGCACCTTGTCATGTCACGGTAAGATATCAACTCCATTTCCCAGAATTCACTGTATACTACAGACATAGCCGTTGATGACTACAACTCCCAAACTACACACAGGCACAGTCACCTTCCCCAGAAGACTAATCACATTCACCTGTTCCCATCACACTCACAATCACACTGCACTATAAAAGAGACTGTTCAGTTACTAGCTTTTTGTGAAGTAAACATTCAGTTGTGTTAGTCTCTGTTGTTACTAAGCCTTTCTATTGTGTTGTTATTTTGGTTATTATTCTGCTTTGACCTTGATTTCTACCTTACTTGCTCTAGTCTGTTAGCCTGATTGTTTGACTACTTGCCCTCATTGATTTTATTTTACCTTGCCCTGTGGATTATATTCTCTTTAATAAAAGCTCTTAACTGTACTTGCATCTGTCCTAAAACTCATTACATGACATACCACATTAAGAGGAAAAAAATATTAAATAAATTATAAATTATTGAAGTGAAAATTAGAGATAATATACAGTAATTTATACAGGCAGGTATGTTATTATTATTATTATTATTATTATTATTATTATTATTATTATTATTGTTATTATTATTATTGTTGTTGTTGTTGTTGTTATATTGTTTATTCTACCTAAAATATATTCAGTTTGCAATGTTACAGCTTTTGCACATCACAAAATAATGTTGTTCCATCAACTGAATTCCTGGATGTGATTTTACTGCATTTCTAACCTCTGTGATAAGACTTGCTATAGTTCTTCCATCCATCCATCTTCTACCGCTTACTTCTTGCTATAGTTCTTGATAGAGCTTAATTGAATTGTGTTCAATTTAACTAAATTTAATTGAATTGATTTGAAGTTAAGGGTGCACGGTGTCTTAGTGGTTAGCATGTTTGCCTCACACGTCCAGGGTCCAGGGTTTGATTCCTGCCAGGGTCATGTGTGTACAGAGTTTGCATGTTCTCGCCATGCTTTGGTGGTTTCCTCCCCCAGTCCAAAGACATGCGTGGTAGGCTGATTGGTGTGTCCGTAGTGTATGAATGGGTGTGTGAGTGTGTATGTGATTGTGCCCTGCAATGGAAAGTAAATGCTAGAAGATGGATGGATGGATGATTTCAAGTTAAACAAAATATGTAGAAAGAGATAGATTGTATCTGGACCTAAACCTTTCCAGTAGCTTATTGTTTTAGTTTTTAAGAGTCTCTCTATGCTGTACTCTATTAGTTAGCATACACTCTATTAATTGAGGTCATGGTTCTGTGCTGCCAGGTCCTCTGCAATTAACAACAGCCCAGAGATCCAAATATAGGCATACATGGTTAGAAAGCAAAGCCTTCTCCACCTCGCCACCAGAGCTTTAATAAATTGCAAATAATTTTAAATATTTTAATAAAAGAACATTCACATGCACTCAAATAGATAGAGAGACATACAATGGAATGCCTTTATTCTCCTCTTCCTATCTCGCCAATGCACACTCATGCATACAGCCAACAACAGACTGCACAGTCACATAATTTATCATTTAGGAAAATCCATGCAGATGTTTCACTGTGATTCACCTATGGAATGAGGCTGCATTCTGTGCCCAGAAAGCACTGGGGAAAATTACTTAGAGAATGTTTCAGCATGTACCTTAAGTCAGCAAATTTTCCATTCCTCATTGATAGCATATCTGAATCAGCAACCTCCAAACCTTGACCTCTACAAAAATCAATAAATTAAACTTGGGAGAAGGGGAAGAAAGATGAAGAGTCAACCATTAAAAATGGATGAGTTTTTAGATGAAACCATAAAATTTATGGTTATTTCAATTATGGCAAAGAAAGAATATTTCAAAGAAAGAAAGAAACATGAAAACAATACACTCAATGAACCAAGGCACAATTCTCAATAAATAGAACTTTCATCAAGAGATGATAAATGACTTCATTGGCAATTTTACACTTTACAAACAAGGGAGAAAATGACAGGACAATAGGGAAACAACTCAGCCTATAGGCTAAATATATCTTCATTATGCCATATCTACACTATCTGAAAAAATAAATCTTTGTATATTACCAAATGTACACAAATTCATAGCAATAGTAAAGCAAGAATGCTTTTAATGGTGTCAGAACAGTCAAAAAATGATTTGTCAAAAAAGTTCCCTTTCAAAGGGAACTTCGACATTGCATTTAGCATAACAGTATGGGAGCGCCTTGTGCGTGTGACCGGTATCTGAAGCTTGTGTAAAATCATGCCTCTACTTATAGGCTTGCCATGATCAGGTGATGTGGCAATTAAGCACGTTGCATGACATATATATGGCACCTGTGAACCATGCCGCCAGCCTTATTATCTTCAGTGAGACTGCATGTCAGTGGTTTGTATGACAAAGAAAAATAAATGCTTCATTTCTACTCTGTATTTCTCAATATTTCCCAACTTTTCTATACCTTTTTTAAGAAAAGAAAAGAAAAGAAAAGAAAAGAGAGTGAAAGAATGAGCGAGGGAGAATTCAGAAAGTGTGTTACACCTTGCTCCCGTTTCATCACAGGAGGAGACGGACACGCTTTCTGCGTGAAGTGTTTGGGTGTAGCACATACTACAGCAGCCCTCGAGGGGTCTGACTGTCAGTATTGTGAACGTTTCACAATTAGGCAACTATGCTCTTGGCTCACTCTCTTCTCATCTGAAGGGAGTTGGGTTTCAGAGCCTCGCAGATCTGGGCCGACCACTGCGGAGGCAGCCAGCGTCTCAGGTCCTGGGGTTCTTGTATGGTTTTGGAAGAGGAGTCAGAGACGAGTGCGGCTCTATCTCTTGCTCTGTCTTCTGGGTCCGGCCCTCTGCCTGACTTTAGAGCTCGTGTTGCGACTCCTCCTTCCCCTATGCAAAGCCAAAACACCCTTGCTGACTCCGAGAAGTCGGTAGAGGGTGCATTGCACCAAAAACCGACAGCAGCTCTCAGGCATATAAAGAGCTGCTTGAGGTGATCACTAGGGCAGTTCAGAAGT
>JAOUWY010000038.1:10035340-10046247 GCA_025728095.1 Prietella phreatophila
GGACTTCAGGTTATTTGTGCCATGTTTTGCTTTGGACTTTATGCTTTCTTTTAATAAAATACGTTGTTTGCAACTATTTCCGTCTCCTCGTGATCAACCTCGTGACATGGAGGTTAGGACGGATGCAAGTGTAGTTAACAAGGTTTATTATAGAGATACAGGCAGACAAATCCAAAATGGTAATCAAATGGTCAAATAACATGCAAAAGGTCAGGCAATGGGCAGACTTACATAAATGTGGCAGAGCAAAACACAAAAAAATGAGAACAAGAACTACTAAACTCAATACTATGCGATGTGCATAGAGACACGAGGGGTTTAAATGACAAACATAATCGGGGTGAAGCACAGGACAGCTGAAAACAATGATGGGACACTTACAGGAAACAACCAATGACAAGACAGCGGCAGAGACAGGAGAAAAGAGCTCATGCATTGGCTCGCGCAACGAGCTCGCACATCAAACTCGCGCTTCGGGTTTCCGAGCAGGCTGCAATACTGCAGCGCTGGCTTGAGGGGAGGGGAACTCATGACAGAAACCCCCCCCCAAGGGGGAACACACTCCCCTCCCCTTGCGGTCCTGGCCCTTTGCCCTTCGGCTGAACCGGGAGACTGATCAGCATCCTCAGCGGAGCAGGAAAGCAGGATGAGGTCCTTAGCAGAGCACGGAGGTGGCGCGATGTCCTCAGCGGAGCAAGAAGGTGGAGCGACATCCTCAGTGGAGCAGGCAGGCGGGGCGACGTCCTCAGTGTAGCAGGCAGGTGGAGCAACGTCCTCAGTGGCATTGGAAAATGAAGCGACATCCACATAAAACCCTGGTGTAGTGGCATCCATGGCAGAATAGGGAAGCAAAGCAGAGCTCTTGGCTGCAACGGGAGGTCGAGAAACTTCCTAAGAAGAAAAGTGTGGCTGAGAGGCATCCTCAGCTGTATCGGGATGTTGAGCAGCATCCTCAGTCATGCAGAGGGTCTGACAATCAAGTCTGAGCCTCGTTCTCCATTGACTTTGCAGGCTCTGTCAGCAGACTCGGGTGTACGCAGAGCTTGGTTTGGTGTGTCTTCAGTCTCAGGCATGAGAAGAACTTTGTTGTCCATGTCAGCAGACTCAGGCATGAGTAGAACTTGGTTGTCCGTATCAGCAGACTGGGGCGTGAGCAGAACTTGGATGTCTGTGTCAGCAGACTCAGGCGTGAGCAGAACTTGGTTGTCCTTGTCAGCAGACTCGGGTGTACGCAGAGCTTGGTTTGGTGTGTCTTCAGTCTCAGGCATGAGAAGAACTTTGTTGTCCATGTCAGCAGACTCAGGCATGAGTAGAACTTGGTTGTCCGTATCAGCAGACTGGGGCGTGAGCAGAACTTGGATGTCTGTGTCAGCAGACTCAGGCGTGAGCAGAACTTGGTTGTCCTTGTCAGCAGACTCGGGTGTACACAAAGCTTGGTTGGCTGTGCCTTCAGTCTCAGCAATGAGGAGAACTCGGTTGATCGTGTCGTCAGTCTCAGGCATGAGGAGAACTTGGTTGGTCATGACGTCTGCTTCAGGTATAAGTAGAACTTTGTTGTCCATGTCAGCAGACTCGGGTGTGAGCAGAACTTGATTGTCCGTGTCAGCAGACTCGGTCATGAAAAGAACTTGGTTGTCTGTGTCAGCAGACTCAGGTGTGAGCAGAACTTGGTTGTCCATGTCAGCAGACTCAGGCGTGAGCAGAACTTGGTTGTCCATGTCAGCAGATTTGGGCATGATCAGAAGTTGGTTGTTCATGATGACAGCTTCAGACAGAACCTGTTTGGCCATGACATCGGTTTCAGGTGTGAGGAAATATTGGTCAGTCGTATAAACAGACTCTGGTGTGAACATAAGTTGGTTGGAAATGATGTCAGTCTCAGACTGGAACATGGTGTGGAAGGTTACATTGTCGATGTCAGACTGGGACGTGGCATGGAAGGTCACATCTTCAATCTCAGACTGGAACATGGCATGGAAAGTCACATCATTGAACTCAGACTGGAACATGGGGTAGAAGGTCACATCATCGATCGCAGACTGGAGCTTGGTGTTTGAGGTCACCTCGTTGAACTCGGACATGAACTTGGCTTGGGAAGCCACCTTTTCAACCTGGGACAGGAACATGGCTTGGGAGGCCGTCTCTTCGACCTCATAGAGGAACTTGTCTTTGGAGGCTTTTTCTTCGACCTCAGACAGGAACTTGGCTTGAGAGGCCATCTCTTTGACCTCAGAGAGGAACTGGGCTTGAGATGTTGCCTCTTCTTTTTTTTAAAGTTTCATTTTTTATTGAACATTTCTGATGAACACTTCTGATGAACATTTCTACAGAACATTTCTATATTTCTATTGAACATTTCTAGTGAGCATTTCTGCTAAACATTTCTATTGATCATTTCTCCTAAACATTTCTGCTGAACATTTCTGCTGAACATTTCTGCTATACATTTCTAATTACCATTTCTGCTAAATATTTCTGCTAAATGTTTCTGCTAAACATTTCTGCTAAACATTTCTAATGAACATTTCTAATGAACATTTCTGCTGAACATTTCTACTGCACCTTTCTGCCAAACCTTTCTAAATCGCCTTTTCTGTTCTGTCCTCCCCTCACTATCCCAAAAAATAAAAAACAAATTGACTAACAGCAGTAAACATTCACAGGATTATTTTTTTCTTTTTATACAAAGGAAAACAAAGTTAAAAATATCGAAAACCCACGACCCACCACTCCGGCTCATCATGGCTATCCATTAACTGTCGCTGGTAATAAAGATATTGTAAAATCCAAAAACAGGCACTAAACTTTATGTGGGAAGTGTCTGTAAATGGATGCCATTTATGAAAAAACTTGTCTGTACAACCATTCATCGTATATCTTATTTTCTCAAGTTTCAGAAAAAACATCACGTCCTTTATCCACTGGGAGATAGATGGGTATTTAGCAGACTTCCAATGCAACAGTAGGGAAAGTCTTGCTATAAGGGATGTGAAAGCAATAACATCCATTTGTATCGCGCTCAAACGAACTGAGGCTTCAGGAATCCCAAATACAGCAATCAATGGACAAGGCTTTAAATGTACCTTGAGAATAGTGGGCATGATGGTAAAAAAAACTAGACCAAAAACCATGGAGATCAGGACAGAAAAAAAAAAACATATGGCCAAGATGACAGAAAAAGCCATGGCATTTATCACACTTGTTGCTTTGTCAGAGGTTGCCTCTTCAACCTCTGACAGGAACTTGGCTTGAGAGGTCACCTTTTCGACCTCTGACAGTAACTTGGCTTGAGAGGTCACCTCTTCGACCTCTGACAGGAATTTGGCTTGGGAGGTCACCTCGTTGACCTCTAGTTGGAGCTCTGCAGGTGAGAGCACCTCGTAGATCTCAGGCTGTAGCTCAGGAACTGAAGTCACCACGTTGACCTCTGGCTGGAGCTCAGCAGAGGAGACCACATAGTGGGTCTTAGGCGGGAGCTTTAAGAAGGAGGTCCCCCAGTTTGCCTGTTCATAATAGATGGTGAATGGCACATCAGGTTCCTCTCTGAGGCAAGGCTCCCCCAAAAGATCCTCCAAGACTGCCCTGGATTCTGGACTGCTGAACATCATCATGACGAGTCCCACAAACTCAGTTAATTTCTCCAGTCCCCCTCCAGTGCAGTTCCCCCTAAATGGTAAATGGCGCACTTACATATCGCTTTTATCCAAAGCGCTTTACACTGTGTGGGAAATAAATCTGGCAGTCAACCTGAAAATATTCAGGGTAGCCAAAAATCCCATCAAACTGATCTGGGAGATCTACAAAAGTCCATTGTAGAAACTGGAGCAAATCCAAGGAGCCCTTGAAGGTCGGCTCTAAAAAGTATTGGCGCATTACACAGCCAGCTCTAACAGTGCTGACGCCCTAACTGTCCGGTACTCAAAAGTATTGGCGCCCTACGCAATAGTCTCTCGAAAGAATTGGTGCCCTATGCGTCTGGCTCTCGAAATTATTGGCACCCTATGCAATCTTTTCACAAATCTTAGCGAAGTAAGCGTCCTGGACTCAAAAGTATTGGCGCCATACACGTCCGGCACTCAAAAGTATTGGCCATCTACACGTCCGGAACTTGAAAGTATTGGTGCCCTACGTGTCCGGCGCTCGAAAGTATTGGCGGACTACAGTGCCAGTTCTAACAGTGCTGTTGCCCTAACTGTCTGGCTCCCGAAAGTATTGGCGCCCTTTCTGTCTGGCTCTCAAATGTGTTGGCATCCCGCATGGCCAGCACTCAAAAGTTTTGGCGCCCTTGACTGATGGCTCTAAAAAGTATTGGCGCACTACACAGCCAGCTCTAACAGTGCTGGAACCCTATCTGTATGGTTCATGAAAGTATTGGCACCCTATGCGGCCAGCACTCGAAAGTATTGGCACCCTATGCAGCCAGCATTCGAAAGTATTGGCGCCCTACAAGTCTGGCACTCGAAAATATTGGTGCCCTTTGCTTCCGGCACTCGAAAGTATTGGTGACCGACCTGTCCAGCCCTCGAAAGTTTTGGCGGACTACGCACCCAGCACTCAAAAGTATTGGCGGCCTATGTCTTTGGCTCTCGAAAGTATTTCCACCCCTTCCATCTGGCACTCAAAAGTATTGGTGCCCTATGTTTTTGACTCTCGGAAGTATTGGCACCTTACATATCCGGCTCTCAAACGTATTGGCGCCCTATGCGTCCATCTCCCGAAAGTATTGGCGCCCAAAGCGTCCGGCTTTCAAAAGTATTGGCATCCTTAGTATCCTGCTCTCAAAAGTACTGGCACCCTATCCAATTTTCACCATGCAAGCACCACTCACATTTTCTTCAGGAAATGTACGGTTCTAGTTATAATTATTCTTGTTCCACTTTTTTTGGGGTCCATAACTAGTCCTGAACCGTTTGTCGGAGATTGATGGGTGAGATCTCAAATCGATTGGCTTTTTGAGGAGAGGTGTGCTTTGACTTTTGGATGTGATCAGAATGTCAGCATTCCCAGTGTGGAAGCTCAAATTTGGAAAATTTCCCATAGACTTGCATTGTATTTAAAAAATATTGGCCCTCTAAAGAGAAATCTCCTCCGTACCTCCGTACATGTTTGGATCTAAAATGTATTGGCACATGATCTGTTCGGCACTCAGAAATATTGGCACCTCATCCAGCCAACGCTCAAAAGTATTGGCGCCCTATGCTTCCAGCACTCAAACATTTTGGCACCCTACGCTTCCAGCACTCGGAAATATTTGTGAGCCAGATGTGCAGGGCTCCAATACTTTCGCGAGCCAGACGCATTGGGTGCCAATACTTACAAGAGCCAGAGGCACAGTGCACCAATGCTTTTGAGAGCTGGCCATGAAGTGCAGCTATACTTTTAGAATGGGCCATGTAGGCCAAATATATTTTGGAGAACCAGCCATGCTGGGTGCTAATACTTTTGAGAGCCAGCCAGATAGGGTGCCAATACTTTTTAGATCCGGACTTGTAAGGAGACAATTCTTTTACAGTAGGCCATGTACTGCAACAATTCTTTTGCATCCCAATGCATGTATATGGGAAATTTTCCGATTTTGAGCTTCCGTCCCGGGAATGCCCACATCCTGATCACTTCCTTAATACATAGCACACCTCTCCTCAATAAGCTGAATGATTTGACACCTCTCCCGTCGATCTTTGACAAACAGTATGAGACTAGTTTTGCATGTAGATTCAGAGGTGAATAGGGAGAGCATGTTCTCTCTTCTTTCCATAAAACTTACAGGAATACTAAACACATACAAATGTTTACTGCATCCTACTTTGTAATAGTTGCAATGGTACGACATTGTTTTAAAATTGTATCACCTAATAGTACATTGTTAGTCTTGCATGACATGTTTTTTTTTTTCAGTCAAAAAAAGGATTTAATTTTAATAAATTGCAGTTACAATGTCTGAAGACTTTTAAACATATAACAGGAAAACAGACAGAGCATGGCAACATGACAACCTGGCACCATTATTCATTCCATCTTCTTCTCTGTGCATCCTTTCTCTATTAGTCCCTTCTCTCTTTTACTTTACTTTACTTTAATGTCACATGACATGCACAGCAATATGAGGGATTTAAATAACCAGTCTCTTAATTGCCCCCAGCTGGCAACACTTGACACAGCTTTAGCATCCATGTGAACTTCAAGCACATGCACATGCACACTCTCAAGTGCACGTTGTCGCCACAGCTCCATCTGCCAGCGGGATCGTAACACAGATTTAAAACAATAATTGATTGGTTGCAGGTTTAAAAATATTTGTAAAATATTTCCCCCTCTGTCATTTATAGTGTTCTACACTAATATTGGCACTCTTGCTTAATATGAGCACAGAAGGCTGTGAAAAATTGCCTTTATTGTTTAAACTTTTGTTCTTTTGCAATAAAAAATCACCAAAATACTCTGCACTCATGGATATCAAGCAACTGCAAACAAAATCTTTCTTAAAGATATGTCACTGCCACCCTTTTAGTCAATACTTTGCACTACCACACTTTGCCAAGATAACAGATCTGAGTCTTCCCCAATAGTGCCTGATGAGTTTGAAAAATACATATCAAGGGATCTGAGACCATTCCTCCATACAGAATCTCTGCATATCCTTCAAATTTCGAGTTCCATGTTGGTGAACTCTTTTCTTCAGTTCACCTCACAGGTTTTCTATGGGTTTCAAGTCAGGGGACTGTGATGGCAGGACCTAAATTTTGTGGTCAGTAAACCATTTTGTATTGACTTTGATGTATGTTTTATATCATCGCCCTGCTGGAAGTTCCAACCATGGTGCATTTTCAGCTTTCTGGCAGATGTAGTCAGGTTTTCATTTAATATCTGTTGATATGAGTCCATGATACCATGTATCCTAACAAAATGTCCTCTGGCAGGCCCCAGAACATTAAACAGCCTCAAAACATTAAAGAGCCACCAACCTATGTAACCATATTTTATTAGGCACAAGGTACTTTTCCATATGGCTACCTCTTTGTGTGTGCTAAAACCACCTCTGGTGCTTATTACCAGAAAGCTCTATTTGGTTTCATCTGGCCATAGAACCCTATCCCATTTGATGTTCCAGAAGTGTCTGGCAAACTGAAGATGTTTGAGTTTGTTTTTGGATGAGAGTAGAGGCTTTTTTCTTGAAACCCTTCCAAACAACTTGTGGTGATGTAGGTGACTTTGGATTGTAGTTTTCGAGACTTTCTGTCATGAAGCTGCAACTAACTTCTGCAATTCTCCAGCTGTGATCCTTGGAGATTTTTTGGTCACTCGAACCATCCTCTTCACAGTGTGGTGAGACAATATAGACACATGTCCTCTTCCAGGTTGATTCATAACATTTCCAGTTGATTGTAACTTCTTAAATATTTCCCTGGTAGTGGAACTGGGCATTTTCAATGTTTTTGCTATATTCTTCAAGCCATGCCAGGATTTTGTGAAGCTCAACAATCTTTTGCCATATATCACAGCTATATTCCTTGGTTTTACTCATTGTTATGAATGACTAAGTGAATTTGGCCTATGTGTTACCTCATATTTATATCCCTGTGAAACAGGAAGTCATGGTTGATCAATTTCCTGTTCCTAGTCACCCAGGTGTACTTAAAAAATGTAAAATGTCAGTGGGCATATACTTCAAATATATTTTTCTCATATGAATTCATAGCGGTGCCAATAATTGAGGCACACATATATTTAACAAAGTTTTTTTTTTCATAAACTTGTGTTATGTTTGCAATTGTTTGATATTCATGAGAACAGAATATATTTGTTTATTGTTAAAATAAAATATGAAAAGATTTTCCACTTTCAATTTTTCACAGCCTTTTTCCTCATATTTAACAAGGGTGCCAATATTAGTGGAGGGCACTGTGTAACCGATGAAGTCCCATAGAGGGTTAAGATCAGAATATTAAAATATACTCAGCATTCTGGTGTGTTTCACAAGCCAATAAAACAGTATAACTATACAGAATAACAACATTTTACCACCAAGAGAATGTGTTTATATTGTACAGTATATACTGAAAACTATACACAGTATTATGCTAAATCACTGCTTTTCACCACATTTTTCACAGACGCTCAGTGCCAGCCAGGCACTCAGTTCTGGACAGATGAAATCACTCAGTGCACATGTGTTGAAAGTCGGCTGTCCTGTGCCCAAATTGCCTGTGGGGATGGTCAACCCTGCACTAAGATTGTTCAGTCCAAACGGTCAAGTGACTCATTTGCATCTGGCACCTGCAAAGTTATGAGTGACCTGCGATACACAACATTTGATGGGGTGAAATCTCATTTCATGGGTCACTGTATCCATGTGCTGACAGAGGTGTGCGATGAGGCTGGATTGCTTCCAAACTTTGTAGTGGAGGTAAAAAATGAGCAAATAGGCAAATCATCTAAATTCCAAATCCAGCAGGTGAATCTGAAAATAAAAAGTCTAAGAGTGACTCTGCCAAGAAGAAACAATAGAAAAATCATGGTGAGTGGATTTACTGCTTTTTTTTACAGACATCTAACCACTTTGGTAGTCAGGGAGGTATCTGCTGTGTCCTTTCACAACCTAACCTCAGTTAATTAATGAGGACCAGTGAGGTCTCCCACAAGAATTAACAGATGGTTTCTGTATAATGGGCTGCTCTATTTTTGGTTGGAATAAGTGCCTGAGACTTTGGGCTTCCATTAAGTCATATCATGAATGATCTTCACTAAGTGATTATAATATTCATGGGCCTCCATTAATAATAATTAATATTGTGTAGTATATTTAAAATGCTATTACATTTATGTTAAATATAAAGACATCTTATTCAATATGAGTCATAAACTGTTTCTCTGGACATGACTGTTAGTCAAGTTTAGTAGTCTGTATTGTTTAGTATTACTTTGCCTAGTGCCCTAATTATCAATAACCAGATAAATAATTTGCTGTTACTGTCTTTTTTAGGTAAATGGAATTTGGAGGAATCTCCCCCTAAGTATAGATAAAGACACAATAAAAATCAGTGCCAATGGATTAGCTGTGGTGCTTCAGACAAACTTCAACCTGTCCATTTCCTTTGCCAAATCTGGTGCCCTTCAGGTAACCGTACCAATCCATTACTCAGACAAACTCTGTGGTATGTGTGGCAATTTTAACAATGTAATGGATGATGATAAGAACATGCCAGACAGATCTGTAGTCGAAGACACCCAGATTATGGGTCAGAAGTGGAAGAGTGCCAATTCCTTCTGCCAAGAGCTCATTGTACCAAGCATGTGCTCAGAATCTGAGAAGACCGAATATGCAAGCAAGATTTACTGTGGAGTTCTGCTGTCCCAAAAAGGCCCCTTCTCCAAGTGCTCTTCTTCTCTTGATACTTCAAGCCTCTTCAGGAGCTGTATATTTGAGATGTGTACTACTAAAGGATATCAGGAGGCCTTCTGTGATGTTCTGCAGGCAGTGGAAAAGTCCTGCAGTGAGGTTGGAATTTCTGTGACTGGATGGAGAAATGCAACTCACTGTTGTATGTCTTTCAATATTTTCACAAGGGAGAAAATCACAAAGAAAATATTTTTTTATACATTTATTATTATTTTAATATTAAGTTAATATTATGTCATTTAGACAACCCTAATTATCACAATGTATGTTTCTGTGAAATAATGAATCCTGAATTACACCATTTCACATATAAAAATGCACATTTTTGTTGCATTAGTGACATGTAATTGTTGAAGAACCCTAAGCATGATATTTAGTTAAAATATAAAACATGGCAGTAAAACTAATAGGTTCCAATTGATCTATTCTAGCTCTGTCCTGTGGGTCTAACAGCCACTTTAATGCCTGCTCCAGAGATTGCCCTGCCACTTGTTCTGTCCTGGATGCTGCAGAAGATTGTGGAAGGTGTCAAGAGAGTTGTGACTGTGATGATGGTTTCCTGCTAAGTGGAGGAAAGTGTGTACCTGTGGAAGACTGTGGTTGTTGGGTGGATGGACAGCACTATGAGGTAATATGGAGAAACACCAGGAATAGATAAGGACAAAAGTACCACATATTTCACTGGCATGAACTTAAATGACCAAAAATGACATTTTTGCACCTACAATTTTTTAACTCCACAATTTAAGTCATATACAATAAAAAATAAATAATGTATAATTAATATAGCTGTTATGACTACTTTTTTTAAATACTTCAGTTCCATTTGTGTAACTTTCAGAGAGGAGAGACATTTATGAACGCCGACTGTGAGAAGCTGTGCACTTGTGCAGGCCATGGCAATATTCAGTGTTCAGCTACTTCCTGCCTGGCCCATGAAATCTGTAAAGTCAAGAATGGGGCCATAGGATGCTTTCCCTCTAGCCCAGTGACCTGCAGTGTATATGGTGATCCCCATTACATCACCTTCGACGGCAAGGCCTATTCATTCCAAGGAACCTGCAACTACACTATTGCGAAAACATGTAGCATTGGTGCAGTTCAATTCACACTAACAGCACGGAATGAAGGGATGAGAAACTATACGTCTTCATCTCTTAACTCTGTGGTTCTGGACCTCAATGGCTTTCACCTTGCAATCAGAAACAACAAGCTTGTTTATGTGAGTGCTGTTATTTATATATATTTTTATGTTATTTTATTAGACATTACCAGCATGTGGCATTCAAATTAGGCTATAATACAATATTAAGAACTGCAGAACTAATTATTAAATTTGTGAAAAACAACAATGAAGTGCAATATTTATACCTTTGCATACAGTCATGTGGCACATTAGCCTCACACCTCCATGGTCCAGGGTTCATGTCCTGCCAGGGCCATGTGTGTGCGGAATTTGCATGTTCTCCCCATGCTCCAGGGGTTTCCTCCGGGTACTCCGGTTTCCTCC
>JAOUWY010000038.1:10216648-10228933 GCA_025728095.1 Prietella phreatophila
CACCCCAGAAGTGGTGCTTTCACTTGACGGTGAGAAGGCATTTGACCAGGTGGAGTGGGGCTATCTTTTCAGTGCGATGGAGAGGTTTGGGTTTGGTCCCGGGTTCATATCATTAATCAAACTTCTATATACGTCTCTGAGGACTGCTGTTGGCACTAATAATAATTTGTCCACCTACTTCAAGCTCCAGCGGGGTACAAGACAGGGTTGTCCTCTAGCACCACTGCTAATTGCCATTGCAATGGAGCCACTTGCTGTGGCGCCAAGACAGAATGCTGACATTAGGGAGATCTGGCGTGCGGGGATAGAGCATAAAGTTTCTTTGTACGTGGATAACATGCTATTGTTCCTTTCACAGCCCCTTGAGAATCTCCCTGAACTAATGACCCTACTCAAGGTTTTTGGTAGAATATCGGGCTATAAGGTCAATATTCAAAAAAGTGAACCGATGCCTGTTGGGGAGGGGGCACTCCAGATACCCCAGACTCATTCCCTTTCAGAATTAGTCCAAAGAAATTCAAGTATCTCGGGGTCTGGGTTACGCATAGTTATAAAGACCTATACCTTGCTAATTATCAGCCCCTGTTAACTAATCTGAGGCATGATATTGAGCGGTGGGATCCCCTGCCTCTCTCCTTGGGGGGCAGAATTAATACTATAAAGATACTCCTCCATATGTCTCAGGCATGCGGTTCTCCAATTTAAAATTGTTCACCGGCTGCATTGGTCCAAAGCTAGACTCTCGAAGATTAATTCCGATATAGATCCCACATGTGATCGATGCAGACAGGCCCCAGCTACTCTGTTGCATATGTTCTAGACATGTCCAAAGCTGTACACATTCTGGCATTCTATATTTGAGACCTTTACTAAGATATTGGGAAGAGTAGTACAGCCGTCCGCTCGTATTGCGATGTTTGGGGTGACCCCGGAGAATACTCCTTTTAGATGGTACGAGACCAGCATGATGTCCTTCTGCACTCTCCTGGCCAAGAAATTAATATTGTTTAGATGGAAGGATCCTGCTCCACCGATGTATGGTCAATGGGTCAGGGAAGTTATGTCTCATCTTAAGTTGGAAAAAGATTAGGTACAATGTCAGGGGGGAGTCTGGGAAATTTTACAGAATCTAGCAACCTTTTCTGTTCTTTGTCAGAGACGTGGATGCTGACAGTATTGTTATGTGATCATTGTCTATAATTTTGTTTCATTTGATCTCTTCTATGGTGGTCTGGCTTTATAATATTTAATATGCCTGTTCTGTGTCTGGCACTTGGGGGGGGTTCTGTCTGTTTGGTTGGTGCTGTATGTTTAATTTCAAAAATGTTAATAAAGAAACCTTGATCCAAAAAAAGCCCAGGAATTGCTGCAGCTCCTTGACGTGAGATGACCCCACCCCCTATGGGGGATCCATCGATAGAGTGCACCTCACATGGCTGGAGCAGGACTTGAATGGGGAGGCCAAGGGTGCGCACTGTCTGCTCATCTACGAAGTTCTCAGCTGCCCCCGAGTCAATGAGCACTGAAAGCACAAAAGATTTTCCTGAACATTTGAGCAGTACAGGTAACACTAAAGAACCTGCTTTAAATAATTGGAACACACTCACCGGGGACAACGGGGTTGGTTGGTAGGGCCCATCTCGGTCGATCGCGCCATCCTCGTGCCCACTCTGCCGTGGCCCACTCCAGGGCGCGTCCGAAGAGTAGCTCGATGAAGTGTGCCAACCGGCACTCCTCCAGCATCTCTGGATTGTTTTCAAAGAATAAATTGCACTGCAGCATGAAACCCTTACGTTGTTCGGGCACACCGGCATAGAGCTCTGGTGTCAGCATGGGTAGTGCACCACATATAGGGCGGGGCTGGTGTGAGTGCATGCTCAGTTAGAGCATGTGCGCGGTGAGAAACAGCAAGAAAGCCTGCAGCAGCGGGGGCCACGTGTTGCCCCTCGGTGAAGTGGAGATGCTCCAGTTGTCCGTGAGGCGTTCAATCTGCTCGCGTAGTGCACTTATCACTTGACCTTGTTCCTGACTAACATGTGCCCAATCCGGGCTGCCCGCTGCCTCCATGATAGATGAAGTAAACTGTTACGTTACCAGGTGGGAGGCAAGCGCGGGCCGAGCACAGACAGACAGGCAAGCGAAGCGTGAAGCGTGAAGCGCAAAGCAGACAGTCTGAGGCAATCAACGTAATCCAAATCGTTATCTGTGAATCGTAGTCGTAAACGAGGCTGAAGTTCTAAACCCTTGTTAATCTACCTAGAAGTTGAGAGCGTGGTAACTTGTAAGCATTTGTGAAAACCTTAGCTTTACTTCGCGCCGCGTTGTTGTTACCAAGGTCTTAAATAACCTTGGACGGCGCACAGGTGTTTGCACTCAGTATTCCAGCGAACTTGAGCATGGGTGTGGCTGGGATATGTAGTCCACACCAGTACGGTGGCCGCGAGTTCACCATGGCGTAACGCCCGCAGGCCTACAGCAGTCAGCACAGTATGGAAATGAAAATTGTGGGGGAAAAAATGACATTTTTACATATCACATTATTATGGGAAAAATATGTCATTTTTATGGTGCCACCATATTCTCTCAGATCATTTTGGATACATTTTGGCCCACTCTTCTTCATAACATTGCTCCAGTTCATTTATGTTTGAGGGCATTCATTTATATACAGCTCTCTTAAGATCTTGCTACAGCATCTCAATGGGGTTGAGGTCTGGACTTAGACCTTGATTTTTTTTTTCTTCTTTAGCCATTCAGATTTTGATTTGCTGATATGCTTGGGCTCATTGCTCTTTTGCATGATCCAATTTTCAGGTCAGATAAAGTTGTTGGACCAATGGCCTCACATTTTTCTCAGGAATATTCTGGTATAAAAGACTGCAAGTTTCCCAAGTCCTGTGTCTGCAAAACAAGCCTAGATCATTGAAAGGAAATTCTGTTTTATCATCTTATATTTTATATTATGTACCCTCTTATATTATGAACTGCTCTCAAATATATGATGAATGTAATCATTTAGTTATCTCTTTGAATAAGCTGATCAACTGCTATCCTTGGTTATATTATTATGTACTTCTGTGTCAACATGAAATGGGACTTATTTTGTATCATAACTATGTGCTGTGTGTTTTGTCTAAATCTGTCTGACACTTGGACCAGTAGAAACCGTCCACACAGTGCTGTTATCAATGTGTACAATGTGTATAAATTCTTCTGCTTTGAATGACTAAACCGGAAGTCTCTTTTGAACACGCTCATATCTGTCAGTGTGTTTGTGTTCACTTCGGACTCTCTAGGCATGCCTGACTCTGCAGCAAACCACACTTCCTAGATCATAGTAACATAGAAGTAAAAGTAACTAAATGTTACTAGACGTGAATGGTAAAACAGGATGAAAGGCATGATGGAGATCTCAAAGGCATAAACAGTAGATTTCTGTTAGGGTGAAATCTAACGATCATCAACCCTCCATCACCATGCTTGACAGTTAATATGAGGCATTTGTGGTGATATGCTGTTTTGGTTTTTGCCAAATGAGGCACTTTTCAAGACGTCCAAACATTTCCACCTTGAGCTTATCAGTTCAAAGGATATAGTTTCAGAATCTTTGTGGTTTATTTTCCTAGCCAACCTTCTATGAAAGCTATACTTGTTCAGTCTTTTTCTGATTGTACTGTCATGAACATAAACATTTAATGTGTTTAAATAATATATTAAAATATTTAGGCAGGTTAATACCAGCTATCTACATTGCAGGTCTATCTATAGTCACTGAATCTCTAAACAAATGGTCCTTCCTGCCAATTTCATTAATTGGCCATATAGACATTAAGACGAAGATGAATAGTCTTCCAAAATTCCTGTATTTATTCCACTCTATTCCACTCCCCCCTCAATCAGGCTTTTCTAGTATGATTTTTTTAAACCAAATTAATTTGTAAAAACAGACGTGCAAGACTATGCCTAACATTGTTATACCTTCCTTATGATAGAGAGGGTTTGCATCTGCATAATTTGCAGTGGTATTATTGGTCTGCCCAACTGACTGGTGACATCAATTGGTTTTACTCACAGCCTCAATTACCCTCGGAAGAAATAGAATCAATAGTTGTAAAAGGTACGGGGATGGACACACATCTGTACTAAGAAATTGAAAAAGACTACCAAAAATTCTGTTGTTAAAAATACTTTAATACTATGGAATTAAACTCAGCATGCACTGGAAAGTCACAACTCTTTCTTGCTTTTCCCCTGTTATAACACGGGGGGTTATAAGAACAAGAAACATAAAACATGACAAACAATGAATGAAGCTAAGCAACCCTATGCTATGCTATACTATGCTATGCGATGAGCTATTCTATCTACTTCTAATTCTATAAACTTAACTATGCCATGAACTGTGACTATGACTATGAACATGGACATGGCATGGAACAAAGACTCTATATCTATAATCTATGAACCACTTCTACATCTATATTCAAAACTAAGTATATACAACCCTAAGCTATACTATCAGCTACTAGGCTGTAAGCTATGCTACAAGCTACTAGGCTATAAGCTACTAGGCTACTGGCTACGCTATAAGCTAACTAGCCTTGACATGAACTCAGACATGGGCTATGGCTAGGAAACATGAACAAGAACTAAGACACATGGCATGAACAAAGACTCTAACTATATTCGCTATTGCTATCTAATTCGACTTTACTTTATTTTATCTATTTCATATAATTACCCGCGATGTGTGTGTCATGGCTCCCGGTATATATACACCCCAGCATGATTAGCCCCAGACTGCTAACAGCTGCGGGAAATACCAAAACACATGTGACCTGACAACACATGACAAGGCGGGGCGGAGACATGACGTCAACAACAACAAAGAGGCAGGTGCTAGCACACCCACTCGTGCGCATGCGCTCACATACTCTATAGCGCGGCGCACAAAGGGGAACTCGTGACACACATGACTATAGATATTGGGGTTTACATAAACAGCTGTATAACCAAAATTTGTTGCATGCCATGAAACAAAGATGGCCACAGTGACACAAAGTAAAATAAAATAAGATAAATAAAAACTGGTGTTTTTGCAGTGTCAGTACATAGAGGTAATTATAGAGGCTTCTGCTACTCTGGGGAAGAGGCTTTATTCTAGGACAGTGTCAACTCTCCTGCACTCAACTCCTTGCTTCTGTTTCTCTTCCACCTGTTCTAGTCAGCTGAGGAAATGGTGCAAGTACACCAGCACAATGATTGTCTAGAAGTTCCCACCACTGAATTCTATGTACAAAGATTTTTTTATACTAGAAAGAGGACTGAACCCTAACAATTTCTCAGTCTGAAATATGCATCAATACAATTAATTAAATAAAAATACACAAAGAATAAAACATGTAATTTTTGTCCTGGACTAGTCCTGGAGTCATGGCTAGTTATGATGCACACAATTCAGTAAGAACAAATTTGTATTTCCTGGAGGAACTATACATTACTAAATAGGTGCTGAAAGAGATTGAGATGAATTAATGAAAAGACTGAAGGCTGCCGCTCTTGTTACCATTTGGTTTGCTTTTGTTTGTTATTTTAAGCCGTTTTTTTTTTTATATAACTGCAAGTTTTTTAAGTTATATTCTCTTTAGTGCCGTTACAATTGCGATGTGGTGGTGCCATTTTATATATTTTGGTCTGTAGTTTTTATTTCTGTGCTCCATCTGGAATAACCTGCAGCGTGTAACTCTGAATCAATGTCCTGGCTCGGCTGTATGTGTGGATCGTGTGTGAGGATTGTACGACTTTGTGCTCGCAGTGCGCTCTGGAGTTTCATTCGCTCTTGCCTTGCGAGTGTGCACTCACCGACCATGGCGCTAAGGTACACTACACGCCAGTTACTGAATCTAAAACAGAACTGTTATTGCCTAGCCAAAGACTCTTACAATCTCTGTCGAGAAGCTGGACTGCCACGTCCTAAGTGATATATCCATCGGGGTTTGAGGGGCAGTCTTGCTGTCTCGTTCTCTCCTAACATCTATGTCCCTATCTGTCACCGTAAGACCAACAAACTGCTCCATACTGGTGTTGATCACAGTAATTGAATATCGGTTCCCCGCGTGGAGATTAAACCACCGTCGCCTCCGCTACAGAGCCTAGCTTATGCTGCATTATTCAATGCGCGGTCTGTGAATAACAAAGCGCTGCTTTTATCGGATTTTCTTACAGATAAAAAGCTGGACTTGTTGTTCTTAACTGAAACCTGGCATAAAGAAAATGATGGGCTCCTGTTTAACCAGATCTCTCCAGCGGGCTTTGGAGTTTTGGATCTCCCGAGATTATCTTGCAGAGGAGGAGGCATTATTGTGGTTTACAACCTGAAGTTCAACACAAGCTCTGTGTCTGTTCCCCAGTTTTCATCATTTGAATGCATGGTCTTGAGTATTTCTGCTCCTGTATCCACCATCATCGCTACAGTCTATAAACCACTTAAGGCTAAGGCACATGCAGCTTTTATGTCTGAGTTTGCGGACGTCCTATCGATGTTGAGTATGAAGTTTGATAGAATTCTAATTGTAGGAGACTTCAACATTCATGTGGACTGTAGTGACTCTGTGGCAGCTAAGGAATTTCTTGTGATTGCTAATAGCTCATTTGCAGTTTTCATCTATTGACATTGGACTGTCTGATCATTCAGCTGTCTTTTTTAACCTTGTACTGTATCATTTAAGTGAGCCATTCCAGGGTCATTTCAGCAGTACTAAAGACTGCTGCTGTTACACCTGTAACAAAGAGAGAAAATGTTTCTGTGGATGATTTTAACAATTTTCGTCCCATCTCAAGTCTTCCGTTTTTGGCAAAAATACTTGAGTGTGTTGTTGCCTCTAAACTCTGTACTCATGTTACAACCAATAACCTCTTTGAACCCCTTCAATTAGGTTTTCGTAAATTTCACAGCACTGAAACATCGTTGGTCAAAGTTACCAATGACTTGTTGATGGCCTCTACCTCACTTCTTATACTTCTTGACCTTAGAGCCGCCTTTGATACTGTGGATCATGGTCTTTTACTTACCCGCCTTGAAAGTGTTTTTGGTGTGTCCGCGACAGTTTTAAACGGGTTTAAATCCTATTTTACTGACTGTTCCCAGTTTATTTCTATGTGTGGCTTCAGGTCTGACACTTGCTCAGTGCTCACTGGTGTTCCTCAGGGTTCAGTTCTAGGCCCTCTACTCTTCAATATTTATCTATCTCCACTCGGGCATTTGCTGCAATCGCTTGGCCTCCATTATCACTTTTATGCTGACGATACCCAAATCTATATTCACTCTCAATCTGGTGAAAACATTGATGCTTGTTATCTTTCTGGTTGTATTTCTGAGATAAAATCATGGATGAAAATAACTTTCTGTGCCTGAACAGCGGGAAAACTGAGGTTATGCTTATAGGTTCCCGTCATCAAATTCACTCCACTCTCTCTATTTGTTGATGGTACTGTGTTAGAGACCCAGAGTAAGATGAGTAACCTTGGGGTAATTTTTGACAGCAGCCTCACTTTTGATTTTTTTGTTCAGGGCACTGTGAAGGCATCCTTTTTCCACGTCAGAAATATAGCCAGACTACGCCCAATGCAAAACGTATCTGTCGCTGAAAAGTTGATTAATTCATTTGTTGTCACACGGCTGGATTACTGTAATGTCATTTTAGCTGAAGTTTCTAAAACCGCAATAAACAAATTGCAATATGTTCAGAACTCTGCCGCCCGGATCCTGAGGGGAACCAGGAAATGTGACAATATTTCTCCTGTTTTGAAGTCCTTACGCTGGCTCCCGGTTAGGTTCCGTGTCGATTTCAAGATCATGATGTTGACATACAAGGCATTATATGGATTGGCTCCGCAATACTTATCTGGCTTAGTTATCCCTTACACTCCAAATTGCAGACTGTGTTCCTCACAGTGTAATCTGTTAACTGTTCCAATAACCAACCTAAAATCCAAGTGAGCTCAATGACTACAAGCCAGTTGCTCTAACATAACATGTGATGAAGACCATGGAGCGGCTGGTTTTGGGGATTCTTAGACCCCAGGTACATCTTGCACTAGATCCGCTACAGTTTGCATACAGGGAGAGAGTGGGCGTGGATGATGCCATCGCATATCTCTTGCACAGGATGCATGCTTACCTGGACAAATGGAAAAGTGCTGTGAGAATCATGTTATTTGATTTCTCCAGTGCTTTTAATACTATTCAACCCCTCAGACTGGGTGACAAGCTCCTGCAGATGAGTGTGGATGCTCACCTAGTATCCTGGATTGAAGACTATGTGACAGAGCGGCCGCAGTACGTCAGACTGAAGAACTGCCTCTCTGACTCTGTGATCAGTAGCACCGGAGCTCCACAGGGAACAGTGCTCTCCCCAGTCCTGTTCACACTGTACAAGTGGAACTGGAGTGTATCACTTCAGTGTCAGACAAAAGTTCCCTGAACAAATTGATAAATATTCTGGACAATGACTGTCATCCACTCCATAACACTATCATAAATCGAAAGAGCTCAATCAGTTGTACGCTACGCTCACTGCCTGGCTGAGGAAGTCTTTTGTCCCTAGGGCAATACAACTGTTCAGTGCTTCACTTAAAGGAAGAGGTGAGAGAGACTTCTCTGCATAGTCTATCTGCCGCTTCACCCCTTCATACATTCTCATACACTTCCATGACCTCTTACAACAATGTTGTGTATTGGCTCACTATGTAATTGTTTTACTGTTTATACTGTCTATGGACTATATTAGCCCACATGTATAACCCCTACCTTTAATTCTCAGTCTGTGGATCTGTGATTTGGTATATTTTACTGTTCTTTTATGAGTCTTTTTTAGCATTCTGCTTATATTTTTATTTAATTGTATGTTGTATTTTGTGTGATGTTTTTGAGCTACTGGGCCCTTGAATTTCCCCTTGGGGATCAATAAAGTATCTATCTATCTAAAATCTATGGGTGACAGGGCTTTTTCTGTCTATGCTCCTTCACTTTGGAACTCTCTTCTCCCTGAACTCAGGGAAACCCAGACTCTTGGCATTTTTAAAACTCTTCTCAAGACACACTTTTGTAAACTTGCATTCGACTGCTGATGTCTTTTTAGATTGTTTTTATTTATTTATTGTTATTAATGTTGTTGTTTTTGTTCTTATTAACTTTTATTTGTTTTCTTTTTCTGTGAACTGTGATTTTATGTACAGCGCTTTGAGAAGCTGCTTTAAAGGCACTTTATAAAATAAAGTTTATTATTATTATTATTAAGAAAGAAATTGATGGAAGGATGTTTTGTTATTAAAACAAAAAAAAGCTACACATAACAACAAATTAAGTAAACCTGAAAGAAAGAGTGAGACATTAATGAGAAGAAGGACAAAGACGGATAAAAGAAAATAACTCCTGTTTTCACTGAGAATGTCAACCTGTCCATTTCTATATGCAAAGGTGCATCTTGCTTGAAACCTTCCATTACTTTTTCACATCTAGAGCCACTGTAGCTTGCATTCAGCTGATGATGCAATCACCCTGATTCTATACTGTGTTCTTAATTAGCTGGACACTCCCGGTACCTATACTAGGTGTTTGTGTCATGTTTGTGGACTTCAGCCCTGCCTTTAATATTGTTGTGCCAAAACGACTCCATAGCAAACTGCTACAACTGAATGTGGACCCCTCCATCAGCCAGTGGACTGTTGACTTTCTAAAAGACAGGCACAGTGCGTGAGCAGAGGGTCTGTAGACTGAAACACTTTGTTCATTAGAGAGATCAGAGGAGAATGACCATACTGGTTTGACCTGACAGGTAACTCAGATAAGCACTCCATACAAGTGATGAGCAGAAAGGAATCTCAGACAACACAAGAAATCAAACCTTGAGGTGGACGGGCTAAAACAGCAAAAGACCACACCAGTTTCCACTACTTGTTGCTGTATGCTACACTGTGAAGGCGGGTTTTGGAAAAATAATAATAATAAAAAATTCCTCGTGGCGTTTGATGTCAGCATTGATTGATCTGCTAGACATTCACTACAGACTTTAGTAACATGAGAGAATGCTCTGACAAGTGCCATAGAAGCATCTCAAAACAGGGAGACTTGCTGTTTTCTCTATTCTTTTCATATTGCTCTGGACCTAGATGTTGTCTTAATAAGTTGCACGTTTCATTACTATTCTCTTTGAAATACTGTGGGAAAATTCTACCAAGGGTGACAATACGTTCTCTTTTTTCCCGGACATGTCCTGTTTTTCGTACCTTAAAAAAAGCGTCCGTGATTTCTAAATTTGAGAAAATGTCTAGGATCCGGCTGTAGTTTCATTATGAAAGTTCTTATGGTCTAATTCTGCATGCATCATTTGTGCGCATTTTTACATTGCTTTAACCCCTCTCTGTAATTCCCGCTTTCTCGCACACTAATTGGTCGATTATAAAAGGCTTCCAGCAACTATTGGCCAAATGTCTGCCTCTCAACCTGAGTCGAAACAATGCCCATGGCCATATAAGATATTTTTTTATTTCATGTTATCACATTGCTGCGTATTACATGGTCATTCAAATGTGTAAATGATGGCAGAAAGTATACTGGCGGCATCTAATATTTTATTTTATCCCCATAAAATTAACCAGAATATAGTCATCCTAAATCTAGCTATCACTATTCCTATTTTCACTAAGAAAATACGCATAATTTCGATACTATAGCAGGGTATCTGCAGCTGTCTGCGTGTATATGTTTAATTTTAAGGTGTGTGGTAAAATTTCGTGCGCCGCCCGGGAATCGAACCCGGGTCGCAAGAATGGGAATCTTGCATGATACCACTACACCAGCGGCGCTTTACAACCGACTCAGCTCACTCAGGATTATGTATCGACTCAGGGTGTCATTCTGCGCATGTGCAATATACTAGGCTTAATAAAAGGCTTCATATATGGAGTTAGTTAGTGAGCTGTTTAAAAGTGCTTTTCTGTTAATACTTAACAGTGTACAACTGAAATGAGTAATAACGAAACAAAATGCTATTAACGTGTCATACTTGTTACAGGAAAATGCTCATTAGAAATCATCGATTTGTGACAGAAATCCTGCATACTTGTGTGGCTTTAAGCGACCCCAAATTGAACGGAGGTAACCCCACTTTCGTCACAGCAGCGTTCATCGCGCGCCACCTCGGGAGAGCCAATCAGATTCCAGAAAATAACCCCGTCGTGTTGACAACGCTGGCAGGACTTCCGGGCTGATAATGAAGGCCACACCGGCGACAGAATCGATAGCTGCAGTGTTTATTACGTTCTACATACAGCTACTGGTTACTCTGTTTTGCGTAATGGTTTTCTTACAAAGTCATCTGTGACCACGTTGTTATTTTTGATTATGATTCTTTTGGAATACACGTGGATAACGTTATCTGGGGAATAAGGTGAGATTTTCCATTGTTTTTCAGCAGACGGGCATCAGCGATGGCTTTGTATCGCAGCGGGATTTGTATGTTTTTGGATCTGTTCATTCAGCTGCATGCACGCATGCTGATTGCGATCACAAACATTTCTTTCACGACTTTTCATCCACCGCCAGATCGCCCATTATCTTGTGAAATCCAGATCAGAGTTTTTCTCAGCTCCAGTTCATGGGACCCAGTCTTTTATTTCAATGGGAATGGATCATTAATTAGCAGGGTAAAAGACAAACTGCATAACGGTTTGTTCTTGACAACGTGAAGCATCGTACACGCGGCACAACGTCAGTGTCTTTACCGCTCGACGCTCACCATTCCACATGTGCGGTAATGTTCGATATTCACATGAGCTACCTAGCTCTTACTGCTGCTAACTATCGCCATGAGTCCGCCACGTGCTGATTTATAAAGGCTCTGAAATTTTCCTAACGGGATATATATTAAAACGGGTTACCTTGCTAGTTTGCATCAACTACGTTTTCAGTAGCTAACTAGGTTTCACTACCCCTGTCGGCATGTCTCGGTAGCTGTAATGCTAGCAGGTAGTTCAGCTTCATCGGTGGATGAGTGTAACACACGGTTGTCATTAAGCATTCATATTCCAGTCATGGCTGGATTCCCAACAGTACTGTCGTGTCCAAATGAATTCGAGATTTGTTAATATGCATTAATATGTACTCCCCGTGCTGCGGGGGTTTCCTCCGGGTACTCCGGTTTCCTCACCCAGTACAAAGACATGCATGGTAGGCTGATTGGCGTGTCTAAATTGTCCATAGTGTATGAATGGGTGTGTGAGTGT
>JAOUWY010000038.1:10261077-10271453 GCA_025728095.1 Prietella phreatophila
GTATATGTTTTTATCAAATATAGTACATCTTTACCAAATACTACTTACTACATACAGTACATTCATTGTTATCATTCATTGTTTTTGAATTGTTTTGAGCTAGCACAAGAATTTTCTCCAGGATCAATAAAATCTCTCTCATGAACACAAAAATCTAGCATAAAACTGAAATGGGATACAATAGAATGCGTCTTGAGAATTTACATACACTAAAGTACTATTTCCTATTAAGTGGCACTTAAATTCCTGCAAAGTTGGAAACTAGACTGGCATATTGATTGGGTGATTATTTATATACCGTATGTTGTAAATTAACTGCACTCTCTATGAAAAGAAACTATGGTAGGCTATAAATTGCAACATTACAGGTAATCTGTAGAATAAATAGAAATGTGCCCTACCCAACAAAAAAAGAATCTCGTCTAAAAAGGAGCATGACAGTTTACTATATACATGTTGCATGATTTAATGTTCTATAGCTTACTGGTACAGAATAATATTTATGGAATTACTTAAGCTTTCTGTCCCACCCCTGTTCATTAAACCCATAGGTACACTTTATTGCCAAAAATATGTGGACACCTGGCATATATGTCCTATTCCTAATGTAGTCCCCCTTTGCTATTACAATAACCTCCAATCTTCTGAGAATGCTTCCACAGGATCAGCCACAAGAGCATTAGTGAGGTTCCAGTTCATCGACAAAGGTGTTCATTGGGGTTGAGGTCAAGGCTCTGTGCAGGCCACTCGAGCTCTTCCATTCCAACTTTGGCAAACCATGTCTTCAAGTAGCTTGCTTTGTGGAAAAGGTTTGGACTGCTAAGTTCCAGTGAAGGGAAATTTTAATGCTACAGCATACGAAGACATTGTAGACAATTGTGTGCTTCCAACTTTATGGCAACAGTTTGGGGAAGGACCAAATAGATGTGAAGGTAAGGTGTCCACAAACATTTGGCCATATAGTGTACATTTACTATTTATTTGGTCTCATTTTTAGTTAAAAATAACTTCACAAGGCACTTTACAGGAGTAACAGTATTGTGCTGTTCGCATCGCTGTAAAAATAATGATTTTAATGTTTTTAATACCGTGTGTAAGGAATAAGTGACTGGAGCTTTAAAACTGCACACACCACCCACTTTCTGTGTGAAGAGTGACTGTACCTTCCTCCTCCATTGTCGTGGTGTCCAGGTTGTCAGTGTAATCTATAGTGATGGTGGGTTGTGTCAGTTCATGAATTGTTTCTTTAGTTGTGACTTGGCCAGCATCTGTTCCATCATCTCCGGACTGCGTGCCCTGGTTATCGCTATGTAGCGTGGGAGAAGCCTTAACCACAGTTTCTATGGAATCACAGATTTTGCGATCAGTTGGCTAACTGTCTAGCATTAACTCAGTTAAAATATAACTGTGTACAAGTATGCACACGCGCACACACACACACACACACACACACACACACAAATGGACTGTTAATAATCAACTTATTTTCCTATAACATTCATTGTATTTTACTTCTTACATATTTAAGTTGCACAAATACTTTCTTGTTATCTAATATCTATTGGATCTATATTCATGCACTAATTTTATGTTCAGGTTGGTCAACACATGAAGAATTAATATATTGTTATTATTATTTAGGAGGACAACTATGGAAATTATGGTAGACAATTTCAATGTTTTTTCGGGGTGAAGGTGGTAATGGTGGTATGAGCAGGGCTGGAATTGGGGAGATGCCTGTGGACTGAGTATGGGGAGTGAATTTCAAGGGGGGATTCCAATTTACACTGGCAAAATTTTTTGAATTCACTTAAAAGCCTATGAAAGCAATTTCTGATATGTTGACTTTCATGATTGGTCATTATACATACAAGCTGCAGCCAATGGAAATGCCTGTATCAACGCGTGTCCGCAAAGGACCGATCAGCCTGTCTCAGGCAAAGTTAAAGGAGTCAAAAATCTTATCAGAAATAGTTACTTTAACAGATGAGATTGTAGAAACTTTGATATGGATAAAGCTGAGTTCACGTAAATGAAATTATCCAGGTTTAATCTATTTTGCATGCCTTTATTCATCTTAATTTACTCTCCCAATCCCAAAAAAGTTGGGACAGTATAGAAAATGCAAAAAAAACAAAAAAACAAAGAGTCATTTAAAAATTCTATTCACCCTGTACTATATTGAAAGTACATTAACAACACATTATTTGACGTTTAATTTGTAAATGTAATTTATTTTTGAAATAATACACTCATTTCAAATCTGATGACAGCAACACACTCCAAAAAAGTTGGGACAACTGACTGTACACCACTGTGTAATGTCACTTTTTCTTTTAATAATACTTAAGCGTTTGGGCACTGACAACTCCTGTTGGTTAAGTTCAGCAAACAGAATTTTTCCCCATTCATCCATTATGCATTTCATCAGCTGCACTAATGTACGTGGCCTTCATTAATGCATTTTGGCCGCAGGACTGCAGGCAGGTCATGCTAGCACCCACACACTCTGCTTACTCAACTATGTGCTTGTAATCCACGCAGAATGTTGTTTGGCGTTGCCCTGCTCTGGATGACAGCATATGTTGTCCAAAATGTTTACATATCTTTCTGTATTAACGGTGCCCTCACAGATGAGCAATTTACCCATGCCATGGGCTCTGACACACCCTCATACCATGACAAACGCTGGCTTTTGGACCTGACGCTGATAACCGTCCTTTTTTGGTCCTTTTCCGCTCTGGCCCAGAGAACACGACGTCTGTTTTGTCCAAAAACTATTTGAAATGTTGACTTGTCGGATCACAAAACACGATTCCACTGTGCTACTGTCCATCTCAGATGAGATCGAGCCCAGAGAAGTCGGCAGCGCTTCTGGGCAGTGTTGATGTATGGCTTAACTTGCATCTCTAGATGCAGCGGTGAATGTTATTGACTGACAAATCTTTACCAGAGTATACCAGAACCCATGTCAGGATATCCATTACAGGCTCATGACAGTTTTTAAGACTGTGAGGATCAGAGAGCATGCACATTCAGAAGTCATTTTCACTCTTGCCTTTTATGCACTGAGACTTGACTGGATTCCTTGAATCTTTTAATTATATTGTGCGTTGTAGCAGGTGAAATTCCCCAAATCCTACCAATTTGTCTTTGGGGAATGTTGTTCAAAAGGGTTGGATTATTCGCTGACGCATCCGTTGGCAGATTGGCGAGCCTCAACCCATCGTAGCTCTTGAAGAACTCCTTTTTTGGAGGCTCCTTATATACTATGATTAGACGACTGCATAACCTGGATCACATCACCTTCTTATTGCCTTGTCACATCACTATTAGTACTAAATTGCCCTGTCCCAACTTTTCTGGACTGCGTTGCATGCATCAATTTTGAAATAAACATTTACCTTTAAGAAACTATGCAGTTGATTAGGTAAATGATCAGATACCTTGTCTTTATACATTTTTTGTTGAAATACAAGTTAAAGTACATTTACAAATCACTCCTCTTTGTTTTTATTAGCATTTTGCATACTGTCCAAACTTTTTTGGAATTTGGGTTGTATTTTCACCATCATAGCTTGCTAATGCTTGCTATTATATCCACAATTATGTTAGCCTACATGTTTATTAATTCTCTCCAAGCAGAGATTCTTTTTAATTAGTCTGTTTGTCATCTGAAACCGCCCCAACCCCCCAAAAAAATCCACACCAAAACAAACAAAATTCCCTGCAGTGCATCTCAGCGATTTCAACCACTGGGTGTGAGGGTGTGATCAGTGGCCTGAAGTTACTCATTCATGTAGTAAACCTCAAACTGAAAGGCATGCCCTGCAACCGTTCCCTAGTATGCATAGTTTTATGTTGAACTACTCAAGGATATTTTCTGAAATATCCTGTCAAGTTTATCTGTTACCCATATAGACTGTCAGGTTATCTACCATGTTAGCTAGTTAGCTACCAACCTCTCAGAAATCCTGTCAGGTTAGCTAGTTGGCTACAATTAACTGTGAAGTTTATGAACTTCTAAGAATATAACATAAAAATCCTCCTAGAAATGCTAGGTTGATGCATGGTAGCATCTAGCTAGCATGTGTAGAGTCTATTGAGTCTAAACATTAAAAGAAAAATGTAAAGAAAAAATTAAATGAAATAAAAACAAAAACTTAACCTAATTTATAATAATAATAATAATAATAATAATAATAATAATAATAATAATAATAATTAGGAATAGCAGTCAAATCTGTTTGACTATCTATATATGAACACAAACACATTTCCATATCACCAACTATGGTCTTAATGGCATGTTCACTCAGAGATGCTCTTATTTCCATAGGCAGAGTCAGTCACAGATCAGTATGTCCTTATAAGAACTTAAACACACTTTATGTGGTCTGTAGATGGACATTGGCTTTAATGAGTTCTGGGATGTTGAGAATATCATAAACTGGGAATTTAAAGTAGTCAAGCCTGGAAAAATGTACATCATGGCAATGTTTCCAACCAAATAACGTTTTTGCTGTAACGCCTTGTAGGCCTGAGCATAAGATGTAGGACGGAAGGTTGTAGGTGGTGGTAAGTGTTAGTCGCACAGCACATTGACCATGCCAGGACAGCAGCTGAAAAATGAATGTGTGTCTTTGTTGAGAATTAGTATGGATTTTCACTAGTTATTCTGCCTTCCACTCATCAACTCTCCTTTTTTTTCTTCTATGTCCTCACATCTCTTGCTTGCATTCCTCAGGTCATGGACACACCATGTGACTTTTCACACCTGTGCACTAGCCATGGAAACCTGACCCCGGTTCCTGTGGCACTGGTTCCCAGAGTCCCAAAAAACACTGCAAAGATAGAGGTACTGACCTTATCTACAAGGGACACCATATATCCAGACTGGGAGATTTAGAAGACTGAGAGTCTTTAGTAGGTTTATAGCTTGCAGACGACTAGTAAATCCACACATTTAGTCATGGAAGACTGTATAAATTCAACTAGCATCTAGTTAGCTCACCTAACTTCGGACTTCTAAACAAAAACAACCAAGAAAACCTTCAGAAATCTCCAATTAAGAAACTTTTGAAAGCAGCAATTTGTTGTTGGAAGAAATTTTATTTACCACCTAAAACCCCATTCACTTCTGTCACACTTCACTGTAAAACTCTTCTTGTAACATTAAAAATAAAATGATGGTCATGATGCAGATCAAGTGCACATGTGCTGATGAACAGCAAACATTTTTTGTATGTTTACTTGTGCTGATGAAGCGTCTCTTGTTGTTGGAGCACCATCAATGCTCCCCTTCACACTGGGCCACAAAAGGGCACTTGTATGAACTGGAGAAGCAGCAAGTAACGGCCCCAAAACATAGTGTGCGTACTGAAGGCTACACAAACTTATTTATGAGGCCACATATGGAAAAGCTAGCAGTTTGTGGCTTTAGTTGCGATTGCTCATTTTCAGTAAATGTAAGCTGTGTATCAATTCAGTAAATGTTATACAGTCCCCTTTGAAACTATTGGAACAAGGTCAATATTTTTTGTGCTATACACCAAAGGTATTTGGGTTTGAGATTGAAATATGGCTATGAGACAAGAGTTTAGGATTTCAGCTTTTATATAATGGTATTTACATCTAGATGTGTTAAACAACATAATGCATAGATACTTTTGTTTTACACCACCCAATTTTTGGGTGAGCAAAAGTATCGGAACGGATAAGACTTACAGCAAATTAAACATTTAATATTGGATTGCATACCCTTGCTTGCAATAACTGCATCAAGCCTGCAACTCACTGACATCACCAAATTGTTGTTTGCTTCTTTTGTGATGCTTTTCCAGGCTTTTACCACAGCTTCTTTCAGTTGTTGTTTGTACTGAAGGGTTTCTCTCTTCAGTCTCCTTTTCAGGAGGTGAAGAGTAGTGAGCCTGTTCCAGAACCAGCCATACAAGCCCAAGCCATGACACTACCTCCAGCATGTTTCACAGCTTGTATCTTTTCGATCCTTTCTTTTTCCAGACTTTAGCCTTCCTATCACTTTGGTAAATGTTAATGTTGGTTCCAGAACTTTTATGGCTCAACTCTGTATTTTTAATTTATTTTATTTTTTTTGTGAATTCCAATCTGGCTTTCTGATTCTTACTGCTGATGAGTGGTATGCTTCTTGTGGTATGGACCCTATATTTCTGCTCTCAAAGTTTTCTTTGAATGGTGGATTGTGATCCCTTCACCCCTGCCCTGTGGAGGTTGTTGGTGATGTCACTGACCGTTGTTTTGGGATTTTTCTTCACCATAATGTTTCTGTCATTGCTGCTGCTGTTGTTTTCCTTGGCCAAATAATTGTGTGTCTGTTGCTCAGTACACCAGGTGTTTCTTTTTTTTTCAGGACATTCCAAATTGTTGTACCGGCTATGTCCGCTGTTTGTGGAATGCCTCTAATTGACCCTATTTTCTCAGCTTCAAAATGACTTGTTTTTCTCCTATGGACAGCTCTCTGACCTTCATGCTGGCGTATCCATTTACTGCATATGATACTGCAGTATTCACAGGTGACACAGACGTTTAAACCAAGAGTAGATATTTAGAGTTATTTACTATTTAACAATCAATCTAAGAGGACACACCTATGTATTGCCACCTCGTTGAAAAAGGTCCGAAGACACCTGTGCTGACTAAAACACCAGCTTGCCCCTGCTGATCTGGTTACAGTTAGGATGTGTAACAAGAAACACCCATCAACATGTACCCATATTTTTGCTTGTCTACAAATTGGGTGGTCTGATACAAAATTGTGCTGTGTTCGATTTAATTTAACAAATCTACATATAAATACCAGGAAGTAAAAACAGAAATTCTAAACTCTTCTCATATTCATCTTTTGATCTCAAAACCAAATGTCTTCATTCTACAGCAAAGAAAATAACTGTCCTGTGTTGCTCACACAGAAAAAGATCAGTTTTTGTACAGTGGATGCTTGAAAGTTTGTGAACCCTTTAGAGTTTCCTAAATATCTGGATAAATATGATCTACAACATAAGCTTTTCACACAAGTCCTAAAAGTAGACAAAAAGAAAACAAAACAACTGAGTCTGGTGATTTCAATGGGATGGCAAACAGGTGTGAGTGAGTGCATTGTTTTATTTAAAGAACAGGGCTCTATCAGTTTGATCTTCACTTTTGTCGAAGTGTATCATAGCATGAACAAATTACATTTCTGAGGACCTCAGAAAAAGAGTTGTTGATGCTCATCAGGCTGTAAAACGTTACAAAACTATACCAAGAGACTTTGGAATCAAACAATCCACAGTCAGACAGATTATGTACAAACAGAAGAATCTTAAGAACATTGTTACATGTCTTGTCTTGTCCATGTCCATGTTACATGTCTTGTCCATAAGGTCACAAAGGAACCCAGGGTAACTTCCAAGGAACCCAAGGCCTCTCTCACATTGGCTAATTTTAATGTTCATGAGTCCACCATCAGGAGAACACTGAACAACAATGGTGTGCATGGCAGGGTTGCAAGGAGCATGTCTCTTCTCTCCTTTTGCCCTTCTGCAGTTTGATCATGTGGACAAGCCAGAAGGCTATTGGAAAAATGCTTTATAGATAGATGAATCCTAAATAGATTTTTTGGTTTAAATGAGAAGGGTTATGTTTGGGGAAATGAAAACACTGCATTCCAGCATAAAAACCTTATCCCATCTGTGAATGATGGTGGTAGTATCATGGCTTAGGCCTGTTGCATCTGAGCCTGGAGAGCTTACCATCATTGATGGAACTATGAATTCTGAATTATACCAGCGAAAAACAGAAAATGTCAGTGAAGGACATCTGTCCATGAAATTAATCTTAAGTGAAAGTGGGTCATGCAGCAAGACAACAATGCTAAGCACACAAGTCGTTCTACCAAAGAATGGTTAAAGAACAATAAATGTGATGTTTTGAAACGGCCAAATCAAAGTCCTTAATCCTAGAGAAATATTGTGGAAGGACCTGGAGCAAGCTATTCATGTGAGAAAACCTATCACCATCCCAGAGTTGAAGTTGTTCTGGCCTGAGGAATGGGCTAAAATTCACTCCAAGACAATTTGCAGGACTGATCAACAGTTACCGGAAATGTTTAGTTGTAGTTATTAGTGCAATTGGGGATGGGGGGTTCTGTACACAGGAGATACTGAAAGCAAAGGTTCACATACTTTTGCCACTCTCAGATACGTAATATTGGATAATTTCTCTCAATAAATAAATGAACAAGTATAATATTTTTGTCTCATTTGTTTAATTGTGTGTTTTAAAATACATTTATGCAGAAATGTAGAAAATTCTAAAGGGTACACAGACTTTCGAGCACCACTGTATCTGGTACCTCTCAAAGTCCTTTTTTTACAAGTGTAATCTCTGGCTTGTTTATTAGGGATCGAAATCTACACCTGGATTTCTATTAAACTTTTTTCTTTTTTTTTTAACAATAGCTATTTTTAAAGGTGCTATAAAATAAAACTGAAACATAAAATTAATTGATAATGATTAGATCTGACCATTACACCTATATGGTATAAAACAGTATTTGATTTACAGGTCGACCTGTCAATGTTTTGCAGTTGGTAACAAAAGTTGACATTGTTTAAGCCCTATCATCCAACTCTGTCTACACGGGGCTGTACAGATTTTTTTTATAGTTACACTACATTTGGGGAATTATCCACAACTTTACAGTCATGCCATACTGCCTACTTGTGTACTTAACCTGTGTACTCCTGTCTTGGTGCATCAAGACTGATGGGTTGCTTTTCCAGAGTGTCTAACAAACCAAATCTTTGTCCGACATAAAACACTGAAGTGTGAAAGAAATGGCAAATTTACTGAAGGTAATGGCAAGAAACTGAAAAATAATATAGGCCATAATGTCAATTTGCAAAAATTGTGTGTGCAAGTGCCTGGCTACAACAAATCTCAAAATGTTTCTCATATATTTCACTTCTTTTTATGTTTACCCCTTAGATCCACAAGACCTCTTAACTTTAAAATTCTGAAAATCTCAAGAAAATTCCTAAAGCTCTTAAAAGTTCTCATGCTGTTTATCAAAATTTAAATGAATCAGCACCAATCATTATAATTAAAAATAATAATAATAAAAGTTTCTGCTGCCAGCAAGGGCCTCTTAAAACGAAACCACAGGAAATGCCACATACACTCAAGTGTCATGAGCTGATCACACAAGGATTCAGAGAAATATCTATAAATTAATGAGAAATTCAAAAGAAATTAACCTAGATAATTTACACAAATTAGTGGATCACAACTGACGATATAACGATATCACCATTTCATTTACTCATGTTTACATTATGCTCAGTCTGCATAATTCAAGTAATGTCTAATTAATCCCAGTGAGGTAAAACATTGTAGACTTATTGCAAATATGAAAGAAAAGGATACTCTTACCTGTCAATACAAAAGCCACACAGAGGGCAAGAACTGTAAGAAAAAGAAATCCGAACTGTGTACCGAAGCTTCTGTAAAAGGCCATGATGTCTGTGCTGTTCATCAGGCGTCTCGCCACTAATTCCAGACCAGGGGCTCAATGTAGAAGAGGTAGTGTGAGTAGGGTAGAGGAGCACTAAGGTGAAAAGTTGGAAAAAGGAGGGGTGTGCTTACTGGACAGAGTGGACATTGTCCAAATGTGCATGAAATGAAGCTGTGGGTGGAGATGCTGACAAACTTAAAATCCAATTGGTCTTTAGTCAAGTGGTGACACTAGATATTTAAGATATTTCAGTCACCAATTTGTGCAGCCACTTGATAAACAACAAACAGTGAATAATATACAACAATCCGAGTTTGATTACAGTTAGTCAAGAACCATTTACACACCCGTTAATGATATTGATCTGGTACCATTTATAAAAATCAGGTTTTACTTTAGATATCAATTTTATGGCACAGACCGATCCTGTTAGGAAAGGTAATTTAAAAAAAAACAAAACCCTACAGCTTGAGACCAGCCAAGTTGTTAACATTGTAGTGTCGTTGTAGTCTTCCAAAACAAACTGCAGATCTAATTATAATAGACAAGAACTAAAGTATAAAAAAAAGTAGACAGGAGCATCTAAAGAGTGATCCTGAACGACTTAAAGGTATAGAAGAACAATCAATTACAATTTATATATGCCCTATACATCTAGGACAGAGGTCCTCAAATGTTTTGCAGGAAGGAAACCCTTTAAATGTCAAATAAATTTCCTCCTCAGTTTAGATACATCAACTATAACAGTTTATACACTGCTCAAAAAAATAAAGGGAACACTAAAATAACATCCTAGATCTGAATGAATGAAATAATCTCATGAAATACTCCTTTCTTTACATAG
>JAOUWY010000038.1:10271553-10284577 GCA_025728095.1 Prietella phreatophila
GTGTGGGTTGTAGACTCCGTCTCATGCTACCACTAGAGTGAAGCACCGCCAGCATTCAAAAGTGACCAAAACATCAGCCAGGAAGCAGAGGAACTGAGAAGTTCCTGCAGAACCACTCCTTTATTGGGGGTGTCTTGCTAATTGCCTATAATTTCCACGTGTTGTCTATTCCATCTGCACAACAGCATGTGAAATTGATTGTCAATCAGTGTTGCTTCCTGAGTTCGTTTGATTTCACAGGAGTGGGACTGACTCGAGTTACATTGTGTTGTTTAAGTGTTCCCTTTATTTTTTTGAGCAGTGTATTAATCAAAGTATTCAAATATGTAACACTAAAAAAGTTAATATAGAGGCTATTCATTGAGGTCATAGAACTTTTTATTCCTGAACTTTCCACCTACAGAATATTCCACCGACAGCCCAAGTGGACGTTATTTACAGGCCCACTTGTTTTTGAGGTAGTGAAGTGTGGATTAAAATCATACAAATCAAATGCCCAGTGAAACAGGCCAATAATTAAGATTTCAATAATCAGATTTATATTTGAGAGTCAAATCACAATAACAAAATTATGGAGGGAAAACAAATTCACAGACGTCATGTCTTGGACCCCACTTTGAGAACCACTGGTCTAGGGCACTGGATTTTCATGAATAGCATGAGTTGGTGTGAAGGATTACCTTACTCTGAATTTGAATGAATGAAGGAAAATATGATTGCTGCATGTTGTGCTCAGAAGTAATCAATGCAGTAATGTTCTCCTTCAATCTGGGAATCTTCCACAAAGCATGAATAAAGAGAAAGTTACATATTTTATAACCAAACATGGCATTGGTGGAATATAAATTCATGATTTCAGTGACAACATATCACCAAATCTTTAGGAAGAAAGAACACTGAATAGAGCAAATGAAGTTCTCCTTCAATGGCCGCACAGAGAAATGAAAACCATGATCATCTTTGTTTAAACACACAAGTGTCCATAGAAAGAGACGAGATGATGTAGAGCAGCCCACACAAGAGACTGTCTTTTATTCTTTTTCCATATTGCAATAAAAAAAAAGGTATGACTCTGTTGGTTCATTGTCTCCATATATTATAATACAGATGCAGAATTGAAAGTTTATTTTTTAAACAGCCTATTATTTTACAAGAAATGGATAGCTACTTGGAACTTTCAAACACGTCCTTAAAACAGGACAGCAGTGATTGTATGCCCTTAGGTCCTACTTTGTCGTCATCTGCCAACAAATGGCAACAATGGAGAGAAGAGAGGGAGGAAGAAAAAACAAAAGGAATCAAAATTAATAAATAACAATGACAACATGGGTATATATAGATTTTGTCTAAATTTATCTATAACTGCTTTAATGAATGTTTTAAAATAACTAATAAATGATTAGTGATTCAGGGATGTGAATGAATCCTCCTTCACGAAGGTATCCAGACAGAATAATGAAATCTCACACGAAGCTGGAACATGTGAATTCCCACTGCTCTTGAGCACTGATACATGCAGCCCAAATAGGTGATAAAGAATTTAAGTTTTGGTTCCTTTCATGTTGTGAGGGTCAATTCAGGCAAGATGATTCTGTATTTTCCTCTAGAGTAAGGAGACCTCCACCCGTCCATTTCCTGGTTGGACTTTATGTGAAAGAACTGATGATAGGAACAAGGGAAGGTCCTTTAAAAAAAAAAAAAAAAAAAAATCCCAAAAAAACCCAAAACAAAACAGTGTAATAGGGTAAAAATGGCAGCTGTTGTGAATGGACATAGTCAGTAGGGAGGAGTTTGTCAGCCGGTCTCAAAAGTCCTCCACAGTCTCGATCTCGCCCATGTTTAATCGCTCAGATGACGCGTTGACTGAAAAGCCTGTACGGAGATGCAAGTGAAAATGTGCATAAGACAGCATTTAAAAAAAAATTTTTTTTTTAACCAATTTATGCAAACTTTATAATCCTGTTCCACTAACACACGACATCAAGACTCTCTCTGGCTCACCTAATAGACTGGGATCTGCCCGCACCATTTTCTGTTTCTTCTTCTTCTTTCCGGAGGTGACCGTCTCAAAACGCGGTTGCTGTTGCTTTGTGGAGTGGTTGGATTGAAAAACTGGCTGAGAAACAGTTTGGTTTACCGCCCACACCGAGTCCTGGGGGGGGGGAACACACTACAATTAACTGAATTCTGAAAACGATATCCCTTATTAGGTGATTACAGTAAAGTCTTAAATGCTAAAAAGCACAACATACGAATAGCAAAAATTTGATTGCTATTACTAAGAAGGAACAGAAACACACAATATGGGCAAATACTCGTGGACATCTGACCATCACATTCATATGTGGTTTTTGAACATCCCATTCCAGATAATCCTCAATTTGCTGTCCGTTTTTATAACCTCTATGCTTCTGTGAAGGCTTTCCATTCGATTTTGGAACGTGACTGTAGATTTGTGCTCATTCATTAGTGAAGTCAGGCACTGATGTCGGGCGAGAAGGCTTTGGGTGCGGTCAGCATTCCAATTCACCCCAAAGATGTTCAGTGGGGTTGAGGTCAGGGCTCTGTGCAGACCACTGTCCACACCATCCTTGGCAAACCATGCTTTCATGGGATTTGCTTTGTACACAGGGGTATTGTTATGCTGGAATAGGTTTGGGCCTCTTAGTTCAAGTGAAGGGAAACTGTAATGCTAAAACTTAGACAATTTATACAACTGTGTTCTTCAAACAAAGTCTTTCCTTATGGGAAAGAACCATATATGGCTGTGATGGTCAGGAGTTTACAAACCTTTGGCCACAAAGTGTAAGACTCCAAGAAACAAGCCTTTTTTTTTTTTTTTTTACATGAGCTCAAAAGTCCATCTTGACCATCATTCACATTCCATCACTGTCTAATACTGAACTTCTCGAACAGTGCTCCTCAATCTTGAGATGTTTGTGCTGCACAAACCTGCTGATTTTTCAGCTGCTGACTTGGCAATGATTTTTGCTGGTTGACGTTCTGTTTGGCACGGCGCTCCAGGAACTGCTTGGCAAAGTCCTTGGCCTGGGGCGTGTCACCCAGATATGCTCGTACATAATCATGCACCTCGTATGGAGAGTCCACCTCCTTCAAGAACGACGCAAATGTAGGGACTGTTAGAGATGGACAGAGAAAAAAAAGGGACAGAAACAAATAAGAGGGAGAGGAAAAGAGAGAAAGACATGGAGACAGAGAGAGAGAGACCATTAAATTTAAGGGTAACCATTGGGCATTAATATCTTACTGAAAATCATAAGTAGGACTTTGAGGACACTGAATTTCATGATTAAGTAATTTGTAGACGGCTAGGGGCAACCAGGTGACTTAGAACTACTCTAACAGGAAATTATTACAATAATAAACTAATTTGTAAAATGTATTATTTATTATAATAAATTTGCATCATTGCTAAGAGGTAAAATTAATGCCACAAAACAATATCCAAGTTTTCCTTTTCTTCTTTTATTTAAGTTCAGCTATATTACCGGTATCTAAACATTAATTATGCTAAAGATTATATTGCTGACCAGACAATTATAAATCTCACCACAGGAATAGACTTTGATTACTGTGTGATTCTGTGCATTTCACATATACAATATCAAACATTTAAATCACACTGCAGTCTCAAAATTGACATTTTTTTCTTTAAGATTTTAACCATATGCATTACACAAAACGATGGTCCACAGATAAATTTATGTGCAAGAACAGCACTATGACTCTGGGAGCAGATCATTTACATTTATTTATCTGGCAGATGCTTTTATCCAAATCAACTCAACTGATCTGAAAAGTTGAGGGTTAAGGGTCTTGCTTGATGACCCAACATATGCAGCACCAGGATTTGAACTCTCAAACTTTTGTTGTGGATGTCAGTCAATTAGATGGACGTATTTACACCTTGATGAAATGCATTCCACACCTCATAAAATGCTTTTGAGCAATGAGATTTAAATAGTTCTCAAATTGGTCATAAATGCATTTACACCTGCAGTTTTGTGTGTTCCTGCAGGTGGACGCAAGTACCTCACCGTCAAGGTTGTTGGCAGTGTTAAGTGCGTGTAGCATCTGCTCACACCACTGCATCAAACCATCCTGAGTTTTATTGGCTCCCTGAAAGAGCTTTAAAAGTTTCTCCTCTTCTTCTACCTTCTTACTGGATTTCCCACTGTTGCCGTTACTAAAACACAAACCAGAAGAAAGAATATTAGCTACTTAATACTTAACATAAAAATCTGTGTTGTTTGAATATTTATAATAATCTAAATTAGTCATCTTCACTGTAAAAGGCATTGATTAATGAGAAACAGGAAGTGTCATAGCAGCACATGTGACCAAGTGTCTTCTTCATATGAAACCATCTCCAGTCCACTAAAAATGGTAGAAACGGGAAACACAAGACATCTTAATCTGTGACGATAACTTGTATGGTTTGCAATGTTACGTTTTACAAGGCAAGGACCGAAATATTGTGGTCTGCACAGAAGACAAAATGCCTTCTTGATGTATGGAGTGAAGAAGGCATTCACATGCAAGTCATTCACACACTGGCTCCAACTGAATATTTCCAGACAGATGTGGCTTTAAGTACTCACAAAGTAGTTAATGTCAAAGCGATTTGATTATTCAGATGTTGAATCTGATAATGAATCTGTTTGCTGGAAAATTCCAAGTAACTGTCATTCTATAACAATAATGTTGATGCCCCGTGTCCAGTTTTATGATTCAAGATGCTCAGTACACTCTGCAGAGGCACCAACAATCTCTGCTCCTTCCTTCCAAGCTTTATTTTTCTTTGTAATGTCTAGGCATATTTAATTAGAGGTCATATATGACACATCTCCTAAAGTTGTGACCGCATGTGCCATAGTATTGGTCAGAGGAATAATTGGAGCCACTCGAGATTGTCATACCTAATTTCAGGGTTCACACAGATGATTATGTACAAACGAAATTCCAGGACTTTCAAGGACTTTTCAAGCACTACATTTTCAGTTTCAAGAACTATACAAGAGCATCACTATACATCATTCAAACATATCATTCTATCATTCCATTATATGGTGCCTTTCCAGGCAAGCTAGGCAAAATTTCCCCGGCACTGCTTCGTCATAATGTCAATATACCAACAACTTTCATTGGAAAGTCGCTAAAAGTAGCTACAGGAGGTCGTGTACTAATTAGCATTTCATTAGGTCATAATATCATATTTGCCTTCTGCCTAGTGTCAGTCCTGACATCTTTGAGCACACACTATTTTAATACAGTATTTTAATACAGTACAGTAACACACTATTTTAATACAGGCAAATTCCCTAGAAAGCTGTTCTCATTTACATATTTTTCTGTTGTCAGACAGAGCGTGTATGAAGTAGAGACTGAACCGTGGCTCATTAACACTACATGTTAAACAGCAGTCACTTCCAAGCCACTGCTCTGAACTGCTACAATCCTGATTTTACCACCGCGACATCGTCTGACAAAATCATCATACACATTAAAGACAATGGCTGTGCTGTGATGTCAGCAGTTTTGGACACGCTACATTGTAACTGTAGTTTTACAAGCTACTCATAGTCTGAAGTAGTGACACTACAGACAACTTATGCAGCTTATGAATATAACGGTGTACAATTCTGCATTATCAATTTAACATTACAATCGCATTCACCTCTATATGGGTCCTTAAATTTGTGCGTGAACTCCTGGTCGTCATATTATAATCAAAGTATTGGACAAAATATTTAAATCACTGGTTTGCGAAGATTACATATAAAAAGGTATACGCTTCAGTATTTGATTCCACATAAACGTCGACAAATATGGCCACAGGTAACTGGTTCTCTCATTATCAGAATCAGTTGCCATCTCAATCTCCATCATGGACAATAAGGATAAGTGTGTCAAACTTTCATAATGGATACGACCGACTGCCAATAAGAATACATGCAACAATATTACTGTTTTTTTTTTTAAACTAATAATAAATAGGAAGGGAACTTTATCTCTTGCTGCTCCCTTAAACGAGATGATAACAAATAGACTGTTGTATTCAGGACATAAAATAACTCCCTCGGCATGCACTGATCATCTCTGAATAATTTTATTTGTAAGCAAATGTAAAGAGTGTATCGTGTTGCCTATTAACAACAAAGTGCCAGTAATGTTATCTATATCAGAGAATAAACTCCAGTGTTCATTTATTATGGTATTTTTATTTACCCGCCATATACAGCATGTAAGAAACTGTCGTTGGTCACTTTACGTGTCCATCAGACGGTCACTTCCTGTCCATGCGAGCTACAGTGAGGCTCCTAATTCCCGTGAGGCAAGCGTGCACCGCAGATATGCAATGAGCAGCACATTTATAACTGGACACCCAAAAAAAAGTAGCGCTACATTGTTTCTCATTTGAAAAAGTTGATTTTTAAAGTATTTTCATAGTAGCTGAGCTACTTTCATGCTACTGAAAAATGTAGTCAAGTTAGTAATGTCACTACGTTTAGTTAGCTACTCCCGGAGCTTTCTCTGTCACAGTGAGGTAATAGCGGTCGTAGAGGGAGGGGCTGCAGAAGGGTGTAATATATTGAGTGAAAGGATTGTATTCATGTTCTATCGTAAATAAACACTTTTAAACGATTCCGCATTTAATGACAATTTATAATTAAAGCATTTTTTAAGCACCACTAGATAAAACCGGCTATTTTCAAGGTTTTCCAGTACTTAAATTTCAAAACAGCCAAATTCAAGCACCTTGTATGAACCAGGTAATTTGCACATAACTGGGAAAATCTCAATTTCTAACACTAAAAGGTCTGGGAATTGGAAACTGTGTGTTTTGCAAGCTACATGACCAAGTCTTTACCTGTGGTTAATGTTTCCCTTGTTTTTCTGTGGGTTGTTCTTTCGTGTGGTTGGAGGTGGAGCAGTTTCCTTCCCAGATTCATCCCAGAAGCCAAGGTTAGCATTCTGAGTGTCACCCCAAATGCAACTGCTGTCCCATTGACTGGTATTACTCACTGAACCCCACACTGAAGAGGACAAAGCCTGTGCGCATGCACACACACATTTAGTCAAACAAACATGAACCTATTACACAGAACATTTGAGAAACTATTGCAAGGTTTATGAGGCATACATACAGAAGAGTTTTGTATTTACAGTCTGAAAGTACTGGAACAGAAAGGCCAATTCTTTTGTTTTTGCTATCCACTGAAGACATTTGAGATGAAGATATGAATAGGAGATGACAGATCAGAATTTCAGCTTTAGTTTCCTGAAAGTTGCATCTTAATCAGTTAAACAACTTGGAACATCGCACCTTTTGTTTGAACCCACACTTTTTCCAAGTGATCAAAAACACGGGAACATGTGACTGCCAGGTGAATCACGTTGCCCAATTGTTGCCCTGTTAGAGTAATTGTTTAGTTAGTAAGCTCTGAAAATCTACTATTGGTTTGAGCCCAGGGTTTCGCCTGTGAAGACTGCATTTGTTGGTAATAAGGACAAACCAACATGAAGACCAGAGAGCGGTCTATGAGAGAAACACTAGCCATTTTGAAGCTGCGAGAAAAGGAAAATCAATCAGAGCCATTGCACAAGCATCAGACATAACCACTGGTGTACCAACAACTAGACACTGAACAGGTCAGAAAACTGTTGATTACAAAAACATTGAGATCACTGAAGAAAAATGCAAAAACAGTAAAGTGAAGGTATCACAATCCAGTTTGTAGAAGACTGACAGCATAAATACAGAGGCCACACCACAAGATGCAAACCACTCACCAGCATTAAGAATCAGAAGGCCACATTGGAATGTGCAAAGAAATGAGCCCCAAAATTTATGAAACTAAGATTAACCTCTACTAAAATATACAAGTTCATCGATCAAGCATGGTGGAGGTAGTGTCATGGTTTGGGCTTGCATGGCTGCTTCTGGAACAGATGGTAGCAGCAGACAATCTGTCAGCAAAATGCATCCAACTGAATTAGGAAGAACATTATGCAGCAAGACAATGACCCAAAACACACAGCCAACACAACAGTGGACTTCACTGGGGGAAAAGCAGACTGACTGACCAAGTTAATCACCAGACCTTAACCCAAGTGAGCATACATTTCATCTCCTGTAGAGGAGACTGAAGAGGAGACTCTGTGCAGCTTGTTTCCCCGTACTTGGCTGTACGAAGAAACTGCATATTTTTATTTTGCAAAGCATACACACAAGGGTGTTCTGATGTTGGTCAGACAAAAAGAAATGAAATAATTTCTATACACAATATCCTCGGCAGGCACTGAACTCAATTTCGTGTGTGTTCTGATGTCACATGGTGATGGTGCAACCAAATCCCACAGATATGCAACTTGTTATTGACCGTTTACTTGTCACTCGTAGCACAAGCGTTTATCAAGGCATACGATAGGCTGTTTATGATCCAGGGATGGAGCACGCTTGAGGGTTGTTCATGCACCCAAACTTCATGTCTGTTTACAAATTATCGTGTGTTGTACTGAAAATTTTTCTATCGTCACCAATAAAGGTATACCGTCCATATATACCGATACCGTTTTATTGCCCAGCCCGAAAGGAAAGCTGAAATTCTGATCCATCATTTCATATTAGTCTTCCCTATGCATCTCAAACTCAAAACATCTTCAGTGCATAGCAAAAACTAAAGATTTTCGGAGAGGACTGTATATGCAAGTAGTAAAAAAGTTCACATTTTCCAGTACTCACAACTTTGTTCTGTGTGCGGTTTTGCTGCGTAACTGCAGCCTGCTGCTGCTGCTGCTCTTTCCTCTGCTTCATCTGCTGAGCCTCTTCCTGTTGAATCTCTAGAAGGGATTTAGTGGCGGCAGGCTGCTTGGCCACACTGCCCCAGCCTGAAAGCTTAGTCTGAGGTGGTTGTTGTTGCTGCTGTTGCTGCCTCTGGAGCTCCTGCTGCTGGCGTCGCTGCTACAGGACAATGTTCATGTTGGCATAGGGAGCAATGGAGGTGAAGCATTGACTAAACTAACAAGAGAAGCTGGTAGATGTATTTCATACCTCCTCTCTAGCTAGTCGTTCTCTCTCCTCTTCAAGTTTCTGGATCTCGCTGAGAGACAGCGTGTTGTGTGTCTGGGTAAGGGAAGATGCAGAGGCAGACTGCTGTCCCCACTTAGAAGAAGAGGGAAGCTGCAAAGAAAAAAAGATTAATTAATTCTGACAAATGGACTATCAATGTGTGTATGGATTTAACTGGGATAGTAGATCTAACCAAAACTGAAGTCAAATCGCCGTTATTTGTGAGTAGTTGTTGAAGTATTAGGAGTTATTCAAAGCAGTTACAATTTACAAGTGCTCTTAACACATCAAAACAGACTTTAGCGCACAATCAGAATTATTATTTAAAAACCTTTACATAACCATGTAATAAAAATAAATCAAAACTTGACTTTTCCCCAAGAACTGATAATAGCCCTAGCAGGTTCTAGGGTAAGCTAGTGTTGCCAAGTACACTGGTGCTCCTGACTAGGACGAAAAGCATGTAGAAGAATGAACATGCACAAATGTATTTATTGTTTGGACAGTTATCGAACATTCATTGGAAAATGTATTCTTTGCCCTAAAATAATAATAGATATGAAAATATAGAAATGTAAATGGAGAAAATGCAGAGTGCAAGCTTTTTCTCTGGCTGAATCAAGCTAGTTATTTTTAAGTCTGAGATTTCTAATTGCCTTATAGTAGTCTTCTTGAAACAACGTATTTTTACAAACCAGAAACTCACAATGACTTTATCAAGCCTATAGTGCCTGTGCCCTTGAAAGAACAATAGAACAGCAGAGTCCTTTGACTGTTAGTTGCTTTGTCTTAAACCTTCGCTTTCAACCAATATGTTGTTATTAAACGTGAGGTGATGTCATGTTTTACTAGTAACGTTGACAGAAGTGAAAACTGATTGCGTCACTACTGCTTGTGACGTGCAATCCTATAAGGGATTTTGACAATGGAGTCAGTCATCCAGCCCTATTCATAGTTTTCACGTGACATCACATTCTTATAGGACCGCCTCAGACTTTATCATCACCTTCATTTGGGCCAGCTGTTGCTGCTGCTGCTGTTGCTGGAGACGGCGAAGGGCCTCCTGCTGCTGTTGTCTCTGTCTCTGCAGCTCCTGCTGCCTCTGAGCCTCTTGCTGCCTCTGCAATTCCTGCTGCCTTAAAAGCTCCTTCTGCCTGTGGAGTTCCTGCTGCCTCTGAAGTTCCTGCTGCCGCTGGAGCTCCTGCTTCCTCTGGAGCTCCTGCTCCCTCCTCTTCTGCTCTTCTTGCTGTTGTCGAGCCAATGCTGCGGCCTCTTCCTCTCGCCTCCTTTGAGCCTCCAGTTCCTCTTGTTTCCTCCGTTCCTCTTCCTGAAACACCCAGACACAATCTACAAATGAATTGAAAGTACAACCCATCTCCATTTCCTCTTATAGGCAATGTTCAAATGTTAATGGGAAAGAGAGGCATTGGCAGTTTACATCCTATGTCAGTAGGATTGATAAGCCCTTCTTGTTACCTCCAGTTTGGCTCAGGCTTTGTGGCAACAGCTACCATTAACATTTGTGGTCTTTTTCAATTTGTAATACAAAATAAAACCATCAACATTGTATAGGCAAATACACAGCTCTGTACCATGAAAACGGTACAAATCATGAGGCACTGAATTTTTCAACCCGGATCAGTTTAGAAGTTTTGAAGGATATTGGACAAACCACGATAAAAGGATAAAAAACCATTTCTCCCAATTTTCATACAATTAAAAAAAGGTTGCTTGTCTCCCCACTGCCATCACTGGAATCAAGAGCTTCATACATAGAATATAAATTATTGCCTATGGCTTGTTGCATTGCTAGTACAAATGCAAAATCACTGTCTAAAACAGACTGCTGAAAGAATCGAATTATATGCACTATACTGTAAAATCCACACCCACCTGAAAACACTCTAGACTACTCAAGAAAGGACAAACATTGCTGAAAAGGAAGTCACTTTCAGCAGCAGTTAATTTCATGTTGGGCTGACTTCCAAACACTAACCCTGCAAATTAGTGAATCTTGGATTCACTAAAGCAAATAAGATGGTGGGCTGTAATCTCTTCTTTCTGAAAGAAATTACACAAACCTGGAGGAACTGGTAATTACAGAGTGCATACTTCTTTTCCTCACACATTTAGTTATTTTAGCCAGATATTTAGAATTTGCTAGAGAATCTGTTACATGTATCCAAGTACATGTTACATGTATCCATACAAATCCACAGATGACCATCATAGACCCCTCTTCGTATAACCTGTTGTCAAATTTGCATATGTGAACATTTTTAATCTTGTACCACAGTATTACAGCATTTCAAAGTTCGTGTGGAGAACCAATCATACTGCAAGCTTCACAATTCTGAAGATTGTGGCCAAAAGATGCTATGAGACTATACTTTAATTAAAGCCTGAAATACATTGAACTGAAAAGTTAAACTTCAGCTATGTCCAACATATCTTCAGAGATGTCACCTGTTTTCGGAGGAATTCTTCCCTTTGCCTCCTCTCTTCCGCTTCTCTCCTCTTCTCCTCTAACCTGCAGAACTCCTCCTCCTGAGCCAGACGTTCCTCTTCCTCTTTCTGGCGCCGATGTGACTCCTCCTGCTCTCGTTGCCTCCTTAGTGCCTCCTCCTAAAATACACAGACAGCATGGGCATGAATGCCATAAATCATTGATTCTCAACCGGGGGCGTGAAAAGATTGGAAGGGGGATGGGACGGGACCATTTTTTTTTTTGAGAATTCACGTATAGGGCATCATTTGGGTACTTGGTGTATTTTATTTATTTTCAAATAGGATGTGCATAAATTGAAAAACTCTCCCTAACATAAGTTTAGCTGCCTTTTATCTAGCTGCCAGTGCAGACCAGTGTTCCCAACATAGCGACTTTTCAGACCCATTTAGCTCCTAGCGACTTTTTGGACAAGCCTTAGTGACTTTCCAATTGTGGCCAGTACTGTCTTGCTTTCCCGCTGCACTCACGCCTCTCTGCATCTGCTCTGTCCAGAGCTGGAGATTTAACAAGGTCATGGATAATGAAACGCACCCTTAGATACAATTTACATCATTGGTATGTGAATGTTTTTAGAATGCAAGACGAATGTACTGCAACATGTTTTACATGCAAAATAGTCCACGTTATTATAACCTAGTTCTTTTGTTCAAAGTAGTTCTAGTATCATTCATGTTCACCATACCTGTCCGTTATACAGTTTCATAAAAGTCACAAAAGCTATTTAAAAAAAAAAATAATCACAAGTTATGAAAAGTAATTTTTTAAAAATTACAAAAACACAAAAGCAAAAAAAGATCAAGAAAACAGATCTAACTATCTATCTATATCTATCTATCTATATATCTGTGTGTGTGTATATTTTATATATATCTATATATCTGCACATGATGGGGAAGGCTTTAGTTGCAAAAGGTAGAGAACCTCTGCCATAAATGACACCCATGATATACACAGCTGGCTGAAAACCGAGCAATGGTTTTAAAATCTCAGCTCTGAGGCCTCGAAGATTCACCTTATATTTGTGTCTTCACTATGTTTACTTACTCAACCGAGCTTATGATGGGGCTTAAGATTAATCTGTTAGATCAGCACAAAACAAAATGGTCAGAGTATGACTTTTAGAGCGATCAGTTATTCTGAATCAATCACCTTATGGAAAATCAGATAAGTGTAATCAAAAAACTGGTTTCAGATTTTAATCTCACTTTCACATCACCTCCTCCTACAGCAGCTGTTTCTTGCAAGGGGAGATGTACATACACATACACACACACACCGTAATTTCCGGACTACAAGCCGCTACTTTTTTCACAGACTTTGAACACTGCGTCTTAAACGATGACTCGGCTAATTTATGGATTTTTATGGGCTAACGAGTTTCATGCCAAAACATTTAGCCTCGTCACATCGGACCAATGAAA
>JAOUWY010000038.1:10313247-10323864 GCA_025728095.1 Prietella phreatophila
CATGCGGGGTAACAACATGTCGGCTAAACGGCTTCAGTCCCTGCATTTGGGGGGCCGTAGACCGCTGGAATCAACAGAATACTCAACTACGCTTTCTTTTACAGCAAACCTGGGTACACTAACCTCGCTGTCTTACCTCTGCTTTTAACTGACAGCGATGAGTTTGGGTACGAGTTGTCGCTCTTTGCGTATCCACAAGATGGCTGAGAAAGTGTCACATGACCACGCGTTTCCTGAAAAATGCCCGGATGTGGAACGCACTGACCACTGTATGTCATACCACGTGTCCGCCTCAGTAAGGAGGTTTAACGTTAGGGATGGGTCACACCACTGATTTGCTTTTCAAGCCAGTATCAAGTAATATCAACTATTATCGAGATATTTGTCACGGTACTGGTACTTTGAGAAGACCATTGTGTTTCTATAAGGCCACCACGTGCGAATTCTGCAGTAAGAGTTTGTTGTCAGGAACATTAAGAAGTTGATTTGAATATATAACATTGGTTTTCAATGATTCACTTAAAAACGATGAACATTCAAGTGAAAGGCTACTGAGAAATGTTCAGTCTGCTTCCATTCGTTCATTCATTCATTTTCAGGGACCCTATCCCAAGAACTCTGGACACAAGGTCACACGGAATCGTGATGCCATTCCATCTCAGTACACCATACATACACACACTTTTACACCTAGGCATAATCAATTCACTTACTGACGTGGCGGGAAATGGGAGAAAACCAGAGAACCCGGAAGAAACCCACTTGCAGTCCTGTTAAGCTGACAAAAATATCTGAACATTTCATACATATGAATTATATACATATCAGTTAATTGAATACATGTAAAGTAACATGGTAAATTAAAGTAGTATTTAATAAATGTAAATTTTTTTGGCAGTGTTTCTTTGAGCTTGCGATGGGTAAGATTTGCCTTTAAAACATATAATTGAAAATTTCAGTTACAGTTTTGAGTTTAAAAAAAAATTTAAAAATCAGAACCCTGAATCCAAATCTCAAAAACTGAAATCTAAAAAAAAAAACAAATAAATAATAATAAAAAAAACTGATTGTATGTAAACTCAGCCAAAAGTGAAGCATCAAGGATTTCCAGGGAAAACTAGGCATTTCAGAGTGGCCAAACTAAGCATTTAGCCAATCGCAGTTACCTGCCTCGCCCGCGAAAGTGAACAGAAGAGAGTTGAGTCAAAACAGAAGATCTGAACCATAATGAGATGTATTATGTTAAATTCCCATCAAGCTGTTAACTTTTGATAATCAGGCTACATTACAGGTAATGTAAAACATTCATAATGTAAACAATATCTACATCTCAAATTTGCATGATGTAATCAGTGATTATGTATTCACCAACACAGGCTGACATAATGGAGAACAGAGAGTAAATATTACACTGCTCCATTTCAAGGTTAAGAAGGAAAGGTCTGAGATACTAAATAACTAAGACAAAAACATTGGTACAATATATTATCATAAACTTGGCCTACACACAATCTAACTCCCACACATATTTACCAAACTGAGGACAATGGCAAGTTACTGTATTTTATTTATCTTCTTCCTCTTCCCCCATCCCCTCCTCACCACCACCACCACCACCATCATCATCATCATCATCATCATCAAGCAAGTTGCCCATCCAAGGTGTATTTTTTTGCTCTTTGTCCATGTCCTCATGGTGTCCAGTGCTCAGCAGTGAGCTTCTTCCTCCAACTTATGGCAAGAGTGGACAAGTAGCCAGGAAACATGATATAAGTGTTGAACATATGTAAGGAGTAACACAGTTGAGTCTTCTAAGTACAATTGAGTGCAGAAGAAAATTTATGCCAATTACTGTGTTAGGTTTCACAAATGTTCATTCATTAATACAGAAATGGTCTAATTGTGCATGTCAAGAGTGAATAAGAACCTAACCAGGTTAGGTGTTTCATAAAAAAAATATTGTCATGGTGATGTATCTAGTTACAAATATCACACCACTATTGATATAAATCCCAAACTCAAATTCATCTAATGAACACTAGAACATCAAGCAACATGTGGAATCCATGGCCAGACAAAGTCATGCTGTTCTGATTGGCAGAGGTACGGTTATTAATAAATTGGAAATTCTGCTTTTAATATACACACAAGTGTTCATAAGTAATGAAGTGCTTTTTCAGGTTGCTTAGGTTTGACTTTCGCAACCCATTTAGTCACTGCAGTTACACAACTGTTCCATTTTCACATGACGTTTACACAAATACATGGTAGACTCATCCCATATAGCAGCCAGAATCCATTCATCTCAATATTACTAGTTAACATTTTAAGCACCACACCAAAATGGCAGTAGTTTGTTGCTAAGCATTATAGTTTATCCATTGTTTATATATTGTTTAAATCAATTCATCATAAATGAGGCCATATTGCCAAGATTATGTTGGACTATGCTGGCATTTGTGCTGAACTGTGCTAATTACTTGCTGATCACAATAAAAATACATCATTCTAATGGCAAATTTCAGTTTTCAAGGGTTTGATTTAAACTGAGAATATAATATATTTTAACGTCACTTGGATATTGAATCTAACGTATATATGCACAGTTGATTTAAACAAACAGTTTGCTGTTCTAAACAAGTTCTTGCAGGTTTTGTAGGCATGGGCACCAGTAGGTTTCTCATACCAAGGATGTGGTTACATAGTTTAAAAGAAGAAGTGTTTTTATCTGACGCCACAGTCAGCTCTCAGGAAAGTGTCAGACACTCACATCAGAGCACATTTACAGTGGTAAGATTTACTTTGTTAAACAATATTTATTATTTAATATTTAAGCTGAAGTTAGAATTTGAACCATTTGACAGGTAAAAGTAAATATAAAAGTCCCTCATTTTGTTTGTGGGTAAATTTATTTGAATGGTTTATTTGTTCCTGTTTTCGTACTGAAAGTAGCGTTTAAAAATCTGGACAGCTACTGTTGTTGTCTGAATGATACTTTCACCACAAATGTGTTTAATCAAAATAAACAACCGCTGTAGTTCAACACATTTGGCAAATAAGGACGATAGTAGTCAGTTGAAATGGTAAGTAGTTTTGAATAATGTAAGCACTGGCAGAATTATATTGAAATATATCTTCTTTAATCCCTAAAATTTCACAATAATTAAAGCAAAAGTAAATAAAACAAGGCAACACACATATAGTAGATTCCCTCAGGCAACAATGTGTTTGCAGAGTAGAAATACACATAAACCATTGTTTTGAATGTGTATACATAGTTGGCATAGGTCTCATAGGCGTAGGCATAGATTCCCATGAACAGGTATTAATTAAACACAACAAAGGCTAGAGTCATTACATGAAAATTACTTAATGACAACTCTGTACTTCTGTTCCTAAAGCACCATGTAAAAGCCTCTATCAGTTCCTCATGCGTAAACATGCTGGAGAAATTAGACCATATTTCCATCTAATGCAACAGCTTTGTGCCATTTGAGAACATAATGTTTTCGTTTATATCACTGTTTTGTCATAAGTAGTCAGATGTGTGATGCAAAAAAAGAGGAAGACTGGGGTTATAACGCATGACTCTGTATGTCATAAATAAGCTTATACTCATATTTGAATATTATTGGAGCAACCAATTTTAAATAAAATGCTGCCTGGGCACAACTTATATTTTCTAGCAGAAAGCACTGGGTTTTGTTTATATAATATAGACTGTGTGAAATAAATCAGAGAAATCTGGGTATACCATCGAATGTGGCAAATGATTGGTAAATAATTTCCCACTATATTGAGTAATTTTCACATGATCTCTGATCACACGTCACTAAGACTGTTTTGGGCAAGATTGTTCTAAATTAGCAGAGCTAAATGTATTTAAACAATGTTTAATCTGAAGAAAAGTTTAAAAAGTGTGGGGAAAAGTCAAATCAACAAACCAAATTCAATACAAGCGCAAGTACCTGTAAACCAATAGAGCTAAAAGTGAATTTAGAGATTCGTTTCAATTTGACACACCAAAAGTTCTACACAGACTGTTGAAAAATCTGTTAAGTTTTCATTTTAGTGTACACTCTTCATTACTGATTTCATTACCATTTGACAGAGTTTGTAATGGAGTTGATTATTTAATGACAATTTAGATATAGTTTATTGTGTTTATTATGTAGATATAGTATGGGAATATATGAAACATTTAAATTGTATTACATTTTATAATAATAATAATAATAATAATAATAATAATAATAATAATAATAATAAAATGCAATGTTATATTATCCTTGAATTTTTTTAAGAGAAACAGCAACTAAAGATACAAATGTGTCTAATTAATTTTAATAAATGGGATTCAATTTACATTTACATTTACATTTATTCATGTGGCAGACGCTTTTATCCAAAGCGACTTACAATAACCAAAGCGATATTTTAAATAAGGTACATAAGTCATTGCTCATTATTGCTCATACTACTATATAATCGTTAATATGTGTATGTGAGTAGGTATATGAGACATAATGTTCAGAAGACTTTTATAAGCACATGTTCTTTCCCTCAGAGTTACAATGAGCAACAATAGCACCTGTTCAACTGATGAAGTGGACACGCTCGTACAGTCATTGGAGCTTGCCATCTACGTGCCCATCTTTGTGTTTGGCATCATCCTCAATGCCATTGCGATTTGTGTGTTCTGTTTTGTTTTTAAAAAATGGACAGAATCCACCATCTACATGATCAACTTGGCAGTAATGGATCTGCTCTTGTTGCTTCAGCTGCCCTTTAAGATGCATGCGACAAACAACAAGTGGTCAGCAAACAAAAAATATTTCTGCTCTTTCTTGGAAAGCCTGTACTTCATGGCCATGTATGGGAGCATTTACATCATCATGTTCATATCCATGGATCGCTACATAGGCATATGCCACCCATTCCACGCAAAGAACCTGCGTTCCAAGAAAAAAGTCCGGATTGTGTGTTTGGTAATTTGGGTGTTTGTGATAGCAGTGACTGCTCCAGTTTACACATTCCATGAAGAGGATGAAAAGAGGAATGACTTCCACTGCTTCCATGGCTTTTCAAATAAAGCATGGCACCCGGTGCTTATTGTATGTTTGGAAGTATTTGGCTTCCTGCTGCCTGCTCTTGTGCTAATATATTGCTCGGCAAACTGTATCCGCGCCCTGCGTAATCCAAACTTCACAAAAACTTGTGACAAACAATTTGGTGTCTGGGTCATTTACAGCAGCCTGTGTGCATTCCTGGTGCCCTTCACACCATGCCATATTGCAATCTTTTTCCAATTCCTGGTGCACAGGTCTATCATCTCTGAGTGTGCCATCATGAGAAAGATCTCCCTGTTTTTACAGTTGTCTCTCCACCTGGCCAATATAACATGCTGTCTGGACGCGATATTCTACTACTTTGTAGCCAAAGAGGTACGGGCAAGTAAGGACAAATTTAGGATGTCCATCACTAGGATTAGAAGTACGAGTGCCTCAGACACATAAGAAAGAAAGTGTGGAATTTTTTGGTTGTGGATTATTAAAACATGATGTTTACTAAGATTCATTATTGCTACAGGAATCTGTTTAATTTAGTGTGCCTCAGAGACAGAAGATAAATGGTAATTTTACAAAAATGACTCAGAAAGAGGCTCCCATGGGTTGTTTGATTAAATGTGGAGGTTGGCAAGCTGAAGACAGACTTTAGTGTTGGGTTAACAAAAACAGTGATACTTATCAAGACACATTTACTCATTTTTAGCTCATCTGTTTTATATACGGTATGCCTCAGATGTGTAAGATAGAAAAAGGATTCTAGTCTGAGTCACCTCGGCATGCTGTCAAAGGTGGTTCTCACGCAAACAGGAGCGTGCCAAGCTGAACAGACAGTTCAGAAATGAATTTTCAGAAGTTCATGAGATTTATCTTGACCAGTTACTTATAGCACCATTTTGTTAAACTACTCTGTTTTATATACTGAGTGTCATAGGGACATGAACTCTGTTCAGGAGAAGTTTAATATATATTCAGCAATAAATATTTAATTGGGGGAAAGAGCTGAGAATCACAGAGGATACCGCTACCAGCTTTCTTTAGCTGCGTGAAGGAGTGGGAACAGGCAGCATGCCTGGCAGTTTCACTCTGTCTCAGAAATGTTTCTCTTTCTGCAACAATTCACATGCATACTGTACATCATATCCTATAGAAAAAGCATTATTTAAAAGTATATCTTGTTATTTCTTAATTGTTTTTCTAATATAAATTTTTATCTGTTTAATATAATCTCGCCTTTTTTTATATATATATATTACATTTGAGGTGTGATATGTATGTAAAATAGAGCATTAGGTTAATACCTAAGCAGTAACTTAGTAATAATTTGTGTAACCATTTTCTTTAATATTTTTGTTGCTGGATAAGAATTTTCAAAGATCTCTTCACATAATGGTAACATCTATGGTACGATTTTTTGTTTGTTTGTATGTTTTAGGTCTTAGTGTCACTGAAAATAATTGTTCTACAACCAAGCAATCAAACGTTCTTACGGGAATTAAAACTATAAAAGGATATGCATTTTCTGTCATGTTTATTTTTAAGAGCATAGATGGTGTGACTAAGTACAGTACATTCTGCTGAAACTTACATTCTGCAGTAACTTATAACTGCTGACATTTACCAGATAGAGGTTAACTATATAGTGGTTTCTCTGGAGAGTTGCCATTAATTTGTCGACAGTCTGAGTCAAACAGAATAAATACCTTCTAAGAAAATATGTTTGGTGAGTGACTGGTGTAAGAGAAACCTCGCCTGTTTGTGATTTTTTTTTTTTTTTTGATCTGCTTCCAATCCATGGTGTGATTTTATTTTTTTTTCATACAAAATCAAACCACTCGGTGTTATATCAGAGATTATCTATTAGACTTGAAGGGAAACAATTAAGTAAAAAGTGACTGTTTGCTGCAAGTTTTGCAATTCAAATAGAGAAAACCCCAGTGTAATTCATTCTGCAATTAAGTGATCCTGTTTATAATAATCACTGCAAATGGCCGCCATTTACACTGAAACTGAAACTAGTGAAAATAAATAAATAAATAAATAAATAATTGATTATATCTCTGGTACAATCAAAGCATTCAAATGATTTTCTAAAAACTGTTTTAGCCCTAATGGTCACACATGGTAGCAAGTTACTTACCTCTTAAATAAATGTTAATTAGTGTTCTCTTTTAAGTTGTCCCCAATAACCTAACTGATAAGATTATTGTAATTTTATTGTAGTGCTTTACAAAACAGACAAGCAGCATATATAAGAAGTAGAAACAATAAACATACAGGAAGACCAAAGAATTTGAAGTTCATGCAGTGCGATAACACATGAATCATTTGTAGTATGTGGTGCTTAACCTGTAGCATTTAAAGAACAATTAACCTCAAGCACAAAAAATGTATACAACAGAGTTAGCTGTTAAATATGTGTGATCCCTAAAAAATGTCATTGAAGGGATCAAAAAGCATGACAGGACAGCGAAATGGTTTTTTTTTTAAATGATCATAGATGAAGTCTGTTCCACGCTTGTGTTAACGTATCTAATGCCTTGCACTATACCTTCACGGGAACATCAGCAACTTCATGCAACCATTCCAGTTCTGTTGCATGCCACTATACATCCAGGAAACTGTGGTGAACTTTTTGTTTTCACATACCATACCAACTCATACCACGAACCATGACCTGGCTGAAGTTATGCACTGGCAGAGAGAGATCCATATACACACTTGCATACACATTCTCACCTGACCAAAGACTGGACTTGGGCTAATAACTGGATCGGGATGTCTGTTTCACTGTGAGTCTCAGTGATTATCACAGGTTGGTAATTTCATTGCTCTAGCCAAGCTGAGATTGCAATGTCTTGCAGCTATTTCTTTACCGTTCACTACCATCATGGCTGCTGATTCCACCTTTTTTAGAGAAGCCAGAAAAACAGTTCTGTAATACTTAGTAACAATTAGTTTACCTGAGCTACAATGAAGATTTTATTTTCATACAGTAAATTAAATTACATATTTTATTTTAAAATAGTTTTAAATAATTTTAAAACTATATGGCCTAATTATCTATTCATTATACTGGAACAAATGTGTTATTTTGCAAGACGGATTAAATGGTTTTACACAAACACAGAACACAAAGTCCCCTCTGAAATTATTGGAATGACAAGGCCAATCTTTTGTTTTTCCTATACATCGAAGACATTTGGGTTTCAGATCAACAGTTAACCAGAATTAGAGATCAGAATTTCTGCTTTCATTTCCTGATCTTTATATATATTTCTGTTAAACAAGTCAGAATATAATACCTTTGGTGGCAAACCACCCTATTTGTAGATGACCAAAACTATAGGAACAGACGATCTTAAAATAAGTGAACGTAAAGGGTGTCCCTTGCTTGTCATAACTGTGTAAATCTGTCAACCCACTGACATCAAAAAATTGTTTTACAGGTTGTACAGCAGCTTCTTTCAGTTGTTGTTTGTTCTGTGGGATTTCTCCCTTCAGTCTCAGGAGGTGAAATGCATGCTCAGTTGGGTTGAGGTGTGGTGATGGACATTGCAGTTTAAAACCTTTGGTGGCCCATCTCTGTATTTCTTTGCGATTTCCAATCTGGCTTTCCGATTCTTACTGCTGATGAGTGGTTTGCATCTTGTGATATGACCTGTATATTTCAGCTCTCGAAGTCTTCTTCGAATGGTGGATTGTGATACCTTCATCCCTGCCCTGTGGAGGTTGTTGGTGATGTCACTGACTGTAGTTTTTGGGTTTTTCATTACAGTTGTCACAGCTGTATTGCCTCACAGCTCCAGCGTCTACCATTTGATCCTGAGCTCAGGTTGCTGTCTGTGTGGAATTTCACATATTCTCCTGTTGCCCATTGTCCATGCTTTCCTCTGGGTTCTCTGATTTCCTCCCATGAAAATGTTACTTGTGCTATAACTAACTTTAAAAATATTCTATAAGTAACTTTAAAAATGCTTGGCCTAATTATCCACTCATTATACTAGAAATTTTTTTTACAAGAAGGAGTAAATGGTTTTACAGAAACACAAAACACATATATATCCATGGTGTTGCAGTGGGTAGTATTGCACCCTCACATCTTCAGGGTGTGCAGTTTAATCCTGAGCTTGTGTTGCTGTCTACACAGACACGTTTTTTATTTGTCCACATGGCTTTCCTCTGGGTTCTCTGGTATTCTCCTTTCAAAAACATGCCAGTAGCTGGACTCATCTCATCTCAACTGCTTATTCCTTCTTCAGGGTCGTGGGGAACCTAGAGCCTATCCCAGGAATCATCGGGCACAAGGCAGGGTACACCCTGGACAGGATGCCAGTCCACACACACACACCCATTCATACGCTACAATTTAGCCATGCATGTCTTTGGACTGGGGGAGGAAACCGGAGTACCCGGAGGAAACCCCCCCGCAGCATGGGGAGAACATGCAAACTCTGCACACACATGGCCCTGGCAGGAATCGAACCCCGGACCCTGGAGGTGTGAGGCGAACATTTGACTGAATGTGTGGACTGGACTGGCATCGCATTCAAACCTGGGATAGGCTCTGGAGCCACTGGTACCCTGACCAGCATGAAGCCCATGACCAAGGATAAAGCATTTACTGAAGGTGAATGAATGAATATCCATGACGTTTTGCCAAAAGATGGCGCTAATTCATCATGGCTACATACAGTACATCGTGCTTGTCTTACACTTGTCTTTCTCTTGTCCCTGTTTCCATGTTTATTGGTGGTATAAAAATAAAAATGGACTTTCCTTGAAACCTAATATAACGTGTAACTTTCAGCTAAATTGTTTAGGGCCCTTGCTAAAGGCATGAAAAGATATATAAGAATTCAAATGCATTCAACAGACCTTTTCCTATAGCTCTATTTACAGTACACAGTGTCACAGGGCACCTTGGTAGAAGCCACTTCATGAATTGAATTTCTCTCTTAAACTTATAGAAGTTACCTTAACTTTACTATATCCCTACCAACTATTTGTTGCATTGAACTGTCTACATAACATAGTTCCTCATTTAATCTCAAAAATGAGAACACACTTTTTTGTAACAGTGAACAATTTTGAACTCACATACTAATCTCACTTGAGATCTGCAGTTGGCCTTGTCTGGCAGCTACACATGCTGTTGTCTTCACATAATGAACAAAACCTCCCACAGCTTCCTGTGTCTGCGATCTGCGAGTACAAATTGAGGGAAATACAACCAAAGATAACTGACACCTATTAACTGTGCATCTGCCATCTCTTTCTTTGAATTCTTCATTTTTAAGCTGTAACCTATTTTAAGCTGCTTCTTAACCTGCAAGATAACAGTAGGCTGTGTCATAAAGATCACAATCTGCTGGATGTTTTTGCACCAGCCAGGCATGTTTAACTCCCTTACAGATATACAGTATCTCACAAAAGTGAGCACACCCCTCACATTTTTGTAACTATTTGATGAGATCTTTTCATGTGACAACACTGAAGAAATGACACTTTGCTACAGTGTAAAGTAGTGAGTGTACAGCTTGTGTAACAG